>ML427265.1:177606-225245 GCA_005239525.1 Nicotiana knightiana | reverse complement strand
CACACTTTGAAATACTAATAATTAAATCATGAGCAGAACTCTGCCCAAACTCAAAATCTTTTCAAAGCCTATCCATTTGACTTTGAACCAGTTCTGTTTCAACAAGAATCCTCACCAAATTAAAATACCTAGATTCTAGGGAAGCCTTAACCGTCAATTCAAAACTAAAAGTTCATTCAAGCCATCCCCTCCCTTACAAAACCATTCCCAAATTTTCGATGACTCAGGTAACATCTGTCCTAAGTCCTTCTTCTGAGGTCATCTATGATGTTGCTGAAAAACTTAGAAAATAGGTTCATACTGGTTGGGTCTGTAATAGATGTGGAGTTTCCGGAAACAATAAGAATAGGTGGTAAAAAAAATGTAAGGGAGTACGGAGTAATGAGAAAGGGAAAAGGGAAAGAAGTGGATAATTCTTCACCCACCTCTGAATCTGTTAGAATGGCTATTTGTGGAGCTAAGCCAGAAAAGGAGGAAGAAAGTAGCAAGAATGCAGGGGGAAGTGAATCAGGAGAAACTGCTGAAGGGTTAGTAAATTTAGGAAAGCACACAGATGAACCTGGTTCATCTACTGAGGAAACCCTGGCGGATCTGCTGAAAATGTTAGGCGATAATTACAATCCAAAGAAGAAAAGAACTCCTAAAGCTCAAACGTCTGGAACAACAAGAGAAAGTAAGAAAAGAAAAGTTGCTCCTTCTGAGACTTCTAATATTTCTCTTCCAAGAGGAAGAACTACAAGGAGCAAGGTAAAGCAAAGTGAGGACGAGTTGAAGAGAGCTTTAGAGGAGAGTAAGAAGAAAAGAGTGGAAAAAGGGAAAGAAAAGGTTGTTGAGCCTATTGAGGTTGTTAAAGTGGATGAGATGAACCTGGTCCATCAAAGTGAAAAAGTGGCAGAGGTATAGGTTCAGACCCCTAAGCTCAAGAAAGCCAAGACTTCCTCAAAGAAGTCTTCATCTGTTTCTAAGTCTGCTGAACCATCCATCTTGGCTAAATGAACCAGGTCTGCAGTTTTTCCAAGCCTTAATTTCCTAGCCTGCCTAGAACTTTCAGTGACCCAGATTCAGAATTTTTGTTTGTTGCTCATGTTATTTTGTGGATTGTGGCAGAATCGTATTCTCTCTATCAATGAAATATGATGCTTTTTTATTTGATTCAGTATCTCTATTTTTTTGATAGTTTGAATTCTTAGTTGATTATTGATGATTAATCCATGATTGCATATGCAGTTGTCCAAGCCATGAGTAAGTGTTAAAAATCTGGGATTCAGTAAATTTCTTTTGTAACTTTTCGATGATTCCAAAAGGGGGAAGATAGGTTGTGCTCTGAACATGTGATATTTATAACCTAATGAACCTGATTAATCCATGATTGCATATGCAGTTGTCCAAGTGGCCATGAGTAAGTGTTAAAAATCTAGGATTCAGTAAATTTCTTTTGCAACTTTTCGATGATTCCAAAAGGGGGAAGATAGGTTGTGCTCTGAACATGTGATATTTATAACCTAATGAACCTGGTTCTTTGTGATAAATGCTTAATACTCTTATATGTGTCAATGTTGGACTAAGCTGAAACAGGCCTGAAGCACAAAGTTTGTCATCATCAAAAAGGGGGAATTTGTTGGCCCAAGAAAGGAAATAGTTTTGAAGATTGACAAAGGAACTCCGAGATGAACCAGGTCCATCACAGGTGACATAGACCAGCAGAGTTAAAGGCACATGAGATGCACATGCATGAGATAAATGTATTCTGGTAAAATTGAGATATCTTCTGATCGAAAAGATTGCAAAAACGAAATTGGAGAAGGACTCCTTATTCAATAAGAATAGAAATCTAAGATAAGGAAGGATTTAGGTGTTGAGTTTGACTAGAACTCTTCTACCAAGGAAGAGTTGCATTAGGATTCTAGTTAATTCCTTATCTACTAACTCCTATAAATTGCAGATTGTTCTTATTGTATATACTCGCACAAAAATAGAAATTTATCAAGAATTGAGAGCAAAATTCGTGAAGAAATTTTGCAACCAGTTCGAGCCAAATTAGAGAGTGCGAATCTGGAGCTACTTGAACCAGCTAGAAGAACCAATTCCATCTGTTGTCTTTTAGACTAGTTTATTTGTAGTAGGTGATTACAAATTGTACCTTTCATCTTTATCTAGAAGCAATTGTAATAGGTACTGAGTGTTCAAGTTATAGTTAACTTGAAGTTTTCCGCAAATAGCTAGAGGCTAGTTTGCCACAAAGGGATTAGAGTTAATCCTTAGGTTTATAAAATAGTTTATTTTGTAAATGTTGTTTGGCTCATTGTTGTGGTGAAGTATTTAGAGAAAATCCTACTGAGTAGTAGGTCGTGGTTTTTCACCTTTTGAGCCAGGTGTTTTCCACGTAAAAGTTCTTTACTTTTCTGCATTTATTATTCTGCAACAGTATGAGTTGGAACACATAGAAGAACCAGGTCCTTCTATAACGACATCACTCAAAAATTGGACACCACAAAAATCATCCCCCCTCTTGTGTGGTATTGACGTATAAAACATCAATAAATAGTGCTAAAAATCAAAATTTGGCCACTTTCCATTTTTCAGACTTAGATCACGGATTAGGGAGATTTTTTTTAGAGGATTTTCATCCCAAGTTCTAAGGTTAGTAATTTTTACCTAGTTTTGATTTATTCTCATGAATTTTATAATTTTTTATTTCTGAATCTAGTACTTTAAAGATTAGAAATTGGAGTTCTGGGAAAAAACTTGTGAGGGCTAATTTTGGGGATTTGGACTTTGATTTAAGGTCCATTATTGATGCAAAACACGTATTTGGACTCAAGGAGAATGAGTAAAAGGGAATTGGTCTAAATTTCAGATTTCGCCCGTGTGGGCCCAAGTTGACCTTTTTTTTTACTTTTCTAAATATGTCAAAGATCTAACCTTTTGATAATATGGTAGTTCTAAAGCTTGTTTTGACTTATTTGAGTATTGATTGGCTAGATTCAAGTAATTTGGAGGCTTGTGCTTAAGGAAAAGTGGATTTGGAGGGTCAAATTGTGCCTAAAAAAGGTAAGTGTCTTGGTTAACTTTGATTTGAAGGAATTACAATGTTACTGTGTGTAATTTCTATGTGTTATGTGTGTTAGGAGCGGCGTATATACAAGGTGAAGAATGTATATGCATTTGCTATGGGTTAAGCATGTGGGTGAACTAGCTTATTTATATTTTGTTGCTTCATGTACTATATCTTTCATGCTTTAATTAGATTGTATAACTCCTTGACTATTCCTAATCATTTTAATAGCCGTGTTGAGCTTGTTGTGATATTGGGTAATAAGACTATTGAAATATTATTTTGACTATTGGTGCAAAGTGATGACTATTTTCCATATGGCGAGTTATATTTGATCACTCTTCTTGATATTATTTATGCTTCCCACCTTGCTTGGTACTGCTTTACATGTTTATGCTTGGTAAGGAAGAGTGAATTACACGAAGCGTGATTTCGTACTTATGAGGAAGAGTGATTATGCACGAAGGTTATTTTTGTACTTCTTTACATTATTACTATTGTATGAAGGGTGTTTCTGTGCCTTCGAGGAAGAGTGAATATGCACGAAGGGTGTTTCCGTGATTGTGAGGATGGGAATAAAAGCAAGAAGGGTCTTGTCGTACCATTTGATTGTTACCTCTTATTCCTTGCTTTTACTATACAGATTGAGAGCTTGACTATGTTGTCCCATGGTCCTGTTGCTAAATTACTTGGACTTGAATTGTTGTGAAAAGCTTGTTTGGTGTTATTTTGAGTTTGTACTCATTATATTCCATAGTTAATCCTTTCATTATTCCTAGTATTATTTCTTCTTGCTACTATAATTGTTATTTCACTTGTTACCTGTTTGTTATCTTACTTGCTGTTTTTCTTGTTCTGTTAAATTTTTTATCTCTGGTTATTTTTCCATTATTTAACTGCAGAGCTTTATATGTAGGTGTCTTGTCTTTGCCTCGTCACTACCTCGTTGGATTTAGTCTTGACGGAGTACAATAGGTCGGTTATACTCATACCATATCTTTGCACTTTTTTGTGAAGAATTTGGTGCCGGACCTATTGATCACGAGAGGATGGAATAGCTTGCTTGCTTGTGGAGACTCGAGGTACTGCTGCACCCTCATTCGCAAGACTTGGAGTCACCTTTCTTATAGTTCTGATACAGTTTATTTTCTTCAAACTGTGTATTATTTAATCCAGACATTGTATTTATTAATTATGTAGATGCTTATGTATTAAGTGACTCTAGTTATGGGATGTGTTAGACGATTGTTGGTTTTAATTGTGTTATACATTACTGACTTTTATCATTTATTTATAATTTCATGATATTTTATGCCCATTATTGTTCCTTTATTTCTGTTTAGTGTTGGCTTGCTTAGCAGATGATGTTAGGCTCCATCACGACCTCTTGGTTGGGAATTTGGCTCTTAACTAGTTGATATCAGAGCGCTAGGTTGCATAGGTTTCACGAGTCATGAGCAAGCTTGGTAGAGTATTGAGGATTGGTACAGAGACGTTTGTACTTATCTTTGAAAGGCTACAAGGCTTTTAGGAAACTTCACTTTCTTTCTTTCTCTATCGTGAGACTTTGTTATGTCCTAAAGTTTAAATATTTTTTCTCTTATTCTCTCATAGCTGGTGAGGACACGTGCTTCAGCCGCATCTGATCAGGAGCCGGATCCCCAGGTAGTAACTGCTACGAGAGGTAGAGGCCGAGGTGGAGGCCACGACAAGGGCAGAGCCTGAGCCCATTCGAGGGCCTGTGCAGCAACATCCACAAACACTCATGCTCGTAAGCATCAACTGAGCCTTAGATGGATCCAGAGGATTAGATGTTGGTTCAAGTTGAGCTAGTAGGACCAACACGAGTCTCAGAGGGTTTTATTGCTACTCCAGTACTTCAGGATGCCTTGGTCCGTATGGTGGGCCTTATGGAGAGTATGGCTCGGGCCGGTGTGTTTTTGATGGCACCCATTGCTTCTCAAGCCGGAGAAGAAGTTCAACCACTAGTACCGCAGAGCAGATGGCTCAGGGATATCAGACCCTAGGAGTGTTACCAGTTGGGGTAGTTCAGCCTATTATTGCAGCACAACCCGAGGTTAGGCCCGCGATGTCAGCTGATGAGTTGAAAAGGAACGATATGCTCCAGAACTTGTCTCCTCCTCACTTCAGCGTACACCTTTAGAGGATGACCAGGACTTCTTGATCATTGTCACTAAACTTTGCACAATTTGGGACTAATTGAGTCCAATAGAGTGGATTTTATTATCTTTCAGATGTATGGTTCAACCAAGAGGTGGTGTAAGACTTATGAGATGGGTAGACTAGAAGGATCACCTCTTCTTACATCGGCTCAATTTACACAGTTGTTCTTGGGGAAGTTTATCCCACTTATTTTGAGAGGTGAGCTACAGAACTAGTTTGAGCGTCTTCGGTAGGGATGAGATTTGTTGATTTGTCTCGTCATGCAACCATTCTGATCCCTAATAAGAGAGAGAAGGTGCGGAGGTTCGTAAAGGGTCTTGAATATGGTATCAGACTTCAGATGGCTAGAGAGGCCGACACAGAGACTTCTTTCACTCGGGTGGTTAAGATTTCCAGAAGGATTGAGCAGATTTATGGCTAGGGGAGCGAGGCGACATTTGAGAAGAGGCCTCATCATCTTTCTTGGTTTAGTGGTGCCTTTTCGTGGGGCATGGGTCTTTTGGAAAAGGTCATTCTATCAGGCTAGTACAGTCGACACTCCAGGTATCACATGGTATATCAGGTGGCCATGGTGCTTATGGACCTCGTTTCGAGCAGTCAACATTTGGTGCACCTCCAGATCCCATTAGTACACCCCCGATATAGAGTTACCATAGTGGTTATTTGGGTCATTAAGGACAACATCAGGTTCAAAAACCATGTCTGCAAAGGGGTTGCTATGTGTGTGGGGATTTGAGACACGTCGCGAGGTTTTGTCCTAGGTCGCAAAGCAGTATGCCACAACAGGGTACTAGTGCCATGATTTTGGCACTGGTTGCTGCACTGCCCACTCCGCCAGCTAGAGGTGGGGGTTAGCCAGCTAGAGGTGGAGGCCAACCATCTAGATGTGGAGGTCATCCAGGTATAGGTCTTCCTAGAGGTAGAGAACAATCTAGTTGGGTTTAGCCCCGTTGTTATGCATTTCTAGGTAGGCGTGAGGCGGAGTCATCTGATGCAGTTATTACAAGTATTATCTAGGTTGTCATAGATATGATTCAGTGTTGCTTGATCCAGGTTCTACTATTCTTTCATGTCTTCATATTTGCATCACGCTTGAGTATGTCTCGTAATTCTCTTAGCATTCCTATTTCTGTGTCTATACTGGTTAGGGATTTTATAGTAGTTGATCGGGTGTGCTAGTCTTGTGTTGTTACTATTAATGGTTTAAATACTATAGTTGATCTCTTGTTACTAAATATGGTAGATTTCAAGATCATTCTTGGTATGGATTGGTTGTCCCCATATCATGCTATCTTGGATTATCACGCCAAGACTATGACCTTAGCTATGCTAGGGTTGCCAAGATTAGAATGGAGAAGGTCCCTTGGCCATATACTAGTAGGGTAGTATCATTCTTGAAGGCCTGACACATGGTTGAGAGCGGGTTTTTAGCGTGTTTGGCTTGCCTTCGAAATTCTAGTGAAGAGGTTCCTTCTATGGACTTAGTATCGGTGGTGAGGGAGTTCCTAGAGGTGTTTTTTGCAGATTTACCAAGCATTCCACCCGATAGAGACATTGACCTTTGCATTGATTTGGTTTCGGGAACTCAAGCCATTTCTATCTCGCTATACCATATTGCTCTAGCCGAGTTGAAGGAATTAAAGGAGCAGTTGCAGGATTTGCTAGATAAAAGATTCATTAGACCAAGTGTTTCTCCTTGAGGTGCAACGGTATTGTTTGTGAAAAATAATGGTGGTTGTATGAGGATGTACTTTGACTATCAGTAGTAGAAAAATGTTACTATTAAGAGCAAGTATCCATTACCTCGCATTGATGATTTCTTTGATCAGGGTTGCCAAAGAATTCTCCAAGATTGATTTGAGATCTGGCTATCAGGTGAAGATTAGGGATTCGGATGTCCCTAAGACAACTTTTAGGACTCACTATGGTTATTATGAGTTCTTGGTAATGTCATTTGGTTTGACTAATGCTCTAGTGGCTTTCATGGATTTTCTGATCCAAGTGTTCAAGCCTCATTTTGACTCCTTCGTGATTGTGTGTATTGAAGATATTCAATTTACTCTCATAGTAGAGAGGAGCATGAGCAACACTTAAGAGTAGTACTTTAGAATTTGAAGTATCACCAGCTTTATGAAAAGTTTCCAAAGTGTGAGTTCTGGTTGGACTCAGTTGCATTCCTAGGTCATGTTGTGTCTAGTACTGACACCAAGTTTGACCCTAAGAAGATTGAGGCAGTTTAGAATTGACCTAGACCCACTTCAGCTACAGAGATCCTTATTTTCTTGGGTTTGACGAACTATTATCGTCGCTTTGTGGAGGGATTTTCATCTACTGTAGCCCCATTGACCAAGTTGACTCAGAAGGGTGCTCTTTTCAGATAATCTGATGAGTGGGAGGAGAGCTTTCAGAAGCTTAAGACTGCTTTGACTAAATCTCTAATGTTGATGTTACCCATTGGTTCGGGACCTTATACCGTGTATTGTGATGCTTCGCGTATTGGACTTGGTGCAGCATTGCTGCAGGATGATAAGGTCATTTCCTACATCTCGTCAGTTGAAGACCCATGAGAAGAATTATCATTTTAATGATTTGGAGTTGGCAACTATTGTGCACTTGCTCAATATTTGGATGCACTACTTGTATGGTTTGTCATGTGAGGATTACACTTATCATCGGAGTCTCCAACACTAAAACAACAACAACAACAAAAACCCAGTGAAATCCCACACCGGTCTGGGAGGGTAAAGTGTACACAGATTTTACCCCTACATTATGATGGTAGAGAGGCTATTTTCGAAAGACTCTCAGCTCAAGAACAGTAAAAATGAAGCAATAAATAGACAGTATAAACACCAAAGTAATAATACACGGAAGAAAATGGTACAACATGCAATAACAAAGATTTAAGAATATGAAACTACAAGAATAGAGCTAATCCTACTGGAAATAATTCAACACCATGTAATAGAAAGGGGATCAGAATACGAAAATATAAGACCAATACTTCTTAGGCCTCCCTCTTACCCCTCCAATGACCCTCCATGGTCAACCTCTCACACCTCCTAACTAGGGCATCGAGGTTTCTTCTTTTCACATGTCTTAACCATTTCAGCCTCGATTCCTGCAACTTATCTTCCACATAAGCCACACCCACCTTGTCCTTAATATACTCATTCCTAATCTTGTCTTTCCTGGTATGTCCACACGTCCATCTCAACATCGTCATTTTTTCTACTTTCAACTTCTAGACATGAGATTTATTGACTGGACAACACTCGGCTCCATACAACATGGCCAGTCTAACTACCGCTTTATAGAACTTGCCCTTGAGTCTAGGTGGAACCTTCATGTCAAATATAACACCAGAAGTGAGCGTCCATTTCATCCATCCCGCTCTAATACGATGTGTGACATCTACGTCGATCTCCCCATTACACTATATCACAAACCCAAGATATTTGAAACTATCGTTCGTGGGGATGACTTGTGTATCAAGCTTCACGTCCACTTCTGATTCATGCGCCCAACAATAAAATTACACTCCAAGTATTCTGTCTTCGTCCTGCTCAACTTGAAACCTTTGTACTCCAGGTTTTGTCCGATACCTCCAGCCTAGCATTAACCCCACAATGCGTCTCATCAATCAGCACTATGTTACAAATAACATATACCATGGTACCTCTCCTTGAATGTGTCTCATACACATCCATCGACAGGGCAAATAAAAATAGGCTAAGAGTTGATCCTTGATGCAACCCCATCACCACAAGGAAATAATCCGAGTCTCCTCCCACAATCCTTACCCAAGTATTAGCTCCATCGTACATGTCCTTAATCACCCTAATGTATGCTACTGAAAGACTTCTAATCTCCAAACATCTCCATAAAACCTCCTTAGGGACTTTATCTAGGATTTTTCTAAGTCAATAAACATCATATGCAAGTCCTTCTTCCTCTCCCTATACTGCTCCATTAACCTTCTTACCAGGTGAATGGCTTCTATTGAGTCTCCAACACTTGTTCAAGAAAAATGATTTGAATTTGAGGTATCAGAGATGATTGGAGTTGTTGAAAGATTATGATATCACCATCATGCATCATCTGGACAAGGCATATATGGTAGCTGACGCCTTGAGTAGAAAGGTAGAGAGTATGGGTAGTTTGACATATATACCAACAATAGAAAGGTCATTGGCTAAAGATTTGTGAGATTGGATATCTTGGAGCCTAGCAGGGTTCTGCTTATGTTTTGGAACAATCGTCTTTGTTGGAGCAAAACAAGGCTCTCCAGTTTGATGGTCCTTATTTGTTGGTGTTAAAGGAAACAATGTAGAGAGGTGATGCAAAGAAGGTAGTGATTGGAGAGGATGGTGTCATATGGATTTAGGGTCTTATTTATGTTCCAAATATTGATGGTCTGAGGGAGTTGACTCTTGAGAAGATTCATAACTAACAATATTCTATTCATCCAAGTGTCACAAAGATGTATCGTGACTTGAATAACCATTACTAGTGGTAGAAGATGAATAAATACATTGTTGGGCATGTTTCACGATGTTTGAATTGCCAGCAGATCAAGTATGAACATCAAAAACCAGATGGGTTGACTTAGAGGTTGGTGCTACTAGAGTGGAAGTGGGGCACATTACTATGAACTTTGTGGGAGGATTATCATGGACTTCAAAGAGGTTTAATGTTGTTTGGGTCATTTTGGTTATATTGACTATATCTGCACATTATTCCGGTGATGACTTCTTATACTTTAGAGAGGTTAGCTCACCTCCACATCAGAGAGATTGTTCGGCTGCATGGTGTGCCCATTTCTATAATTTCGTATCCTGGAACTCAATTCACTTTGCACTTATGGAGAGCTGTTTAGTGAGAGTTGGGAACACAGTTGGAGCTCAGCATTACATTGCACTCGTAGATAGATGGTAGCCCAAGAGGACTATCCAGATCCTTGAGGATATGTTGAGGGCATGTGTTAGTGATTTTGGAGGCCAGTGAGACTAGTTTCTTCCATTGCCGGAGTTTTCCTACAATAACAACTACTCTAGTATTCAAATGGCACCATATGAGGCTTTATATGATAGGCGGTTACATTCTCCCATCGGTTGGTTTGAGCCTGGTGAGGCTAGGATGCTGGGTGTAGACTTGGTTTGTGATACCTTAGATAAGTAAAGTTGATCCAGGATGCCCTCAGATATCACAGAGTAGGCAGAAGATTTATGCGGACAAGAATGTTTGTGATGTGGCTTATATGGAGGGCAAGAAGATACTTTTAAAAGCTTCACCTGTGAAGGGCGTGATGAGATTTGGAAAGAAGGGCAAGTTAGGCCCGATGTTTATTATCCACTTTGAAATCTTAGAGAGAGTTGTAGAGGTTGCTTATAAGCTTGACTTCCTCCCAGCCTAGCGAGGGTACATCTGGTATTTCATGTTTTTATGCTTTGAAAGTATCATGAAGACAAGTCTCATGTATTGGACTTCGGTACAATGCATCTTGATGAGAATCTGACTTATGAAGAAGAGCCAGAAACTATTGTAGATCGGCAGGTTAGAAAGTTGAGATCTAAGAATGTTTCTTCCGTGAAAGTGTTTTGGAAAGGTTAGCAGACTGAGGAGGCTACTTGGGATTCCGAGCCTGATATAAGGAGTAGATATCCACATATTTTTGCCAGTTCAGGTACAATTCTATGTCCGTTCGAGGACGAATTTTTCTTTTAGAGGTGGAGAATTTAATGACCCGATAGGTTGTTTCGAGTTCTAGCTTCCCTTTCATGCTTTAAGACTTTGAATATCCTTATTTTATGATTTATGACTTGCATACATGGTCCATTTGATTTCCAGAAAGTTCAAATGTGATTATTCAAAAAAAAAAAAATTTAATTTTTGAACTTGTACACATGTTTGGTTGGGGTGCTCGGGTAACCCGAGTCCATTTCAACGCTTATTGTGAAGAGTTGAAAATTGAACTTAAGAACTTTAAAATGTTTGAGTTTTGATGTGTGATTCTTGGTTCTTGATGTTAATGTGATGTTTTGATCTTACGATCCAGTTTGTATGAGGTTTATATACGTGTGGATGTTTGGAGTGGGCTTCAAAGGACTAGGGTGAGTTTCGGAGTGGTTCTAGACCATTTTTGGCCTTGTTGAGATAGCCGATTTGTTGGTGTTTCACAGTGCTTCGTGATCGCGGAGCTTGTTTGGTGATCACGTGAGAGGATTAGGGCTGGGGGTAGGTTGTTCTTCGCGATCGTGTAGTTAGTACCGCGTTTGAGTAGTGATATCTGGTGTTGAGAGGAAATTTTCTCCACAATCACGATGATGGTCTAGCAATTGCGATAGACAAGTTGGGGGACATGATACATTTTTTCTTCGCGAACGTGACAGGTAGGATTGCGAACGCGTAGGCTTCTAGGCCTTCTGGGGGGCAGCGGGATTTTCCCTTCGCGAACGCATAGGGTGTGCCGCAAATGCGAAGGCTTGGCTGGGAATTGCCTTGTGCGAATGCGAGTTGGGCTTCACGAACGCGGTGGTCACTGACCACTGGTCTTTGTGATCATGATGGTCTATTTGCGAACGCAATGAAGATAGTTCGCCCAGGCATAAATATGCTGAAAAATCGTGATTTAGCCACTTTTCATCATTTTTGAAACTTAGACCATGGATTGGGAATGCTTTTAGAGGATTTTCATCTCAACTTCTAAGGTTAGTAATTTTTACCTATTTTAATTTATTCTCAAGAATTTTCATAGATTTGTATCCCTAAATCTAGTACTTTAAATAGTAGAAATTGGGATTTTGGGGAAAAAATTATGAGAGTTAATTTTGGAGATTTGGACCTCAATTGGAGGTCTAATCTTGATGCAGATTACTTATTTAGATCCAGGGAAAAATGAATTAACGGGAATTGGTCTTAATTTTTGATTTCGACTATGTGGGTTCCGATTGACTTTTTGTTGACTTTTCTAAATGCAATCGAACCTTTTTGATACTATGGTAGTTTCTAAAGCTTGTTTTGACTTATCTGAGTATTTACTGGCTAGATTCAAGTGGTTTTGAGTCTTATGCTAAAGGAAATGTGATTTTGGAGTGTTGAATTGTACTGAAAATAGGTAATTGTCTTGGTTAACCTTAATTTGAGGAAATTAGGATGTAATTGTGTGTAATTGCTATGTGTTATATGTGTTGGGAGCGACATATATACAAGTGTGACGAGTGTATATGTGTTTTCTATGGCTTAAGCATACGGGTAGAACTAGCTTATTGACATCAGTTGCTTCATGTACTATGTCTTTCATGCTTTAATTAAATTGTACAACTCCTTGACTATTCGTAATCATGTTAATAGCTGTGTTGAGCATGTTGTGATATTGGGTAGTAAGACTATTGAAATATTGTTTTGGCTATAGGTGTAAAGTGATGACTATATTTCATATGGCCAGTTATATTCGATCACTCTTCTTGATACTGTTTGATACTGCTTTACATGTTTATGCTTGGTGGGGAAGAGTGAATTGTACGAAGGGTTTTTCGTGCTTGTGAGGAAGACTGGTTATGCACAAAGGGTGTTTACGTGCTTCTTTACACTATTACTATTGCACGAAGGGTGTTTTCTGTTCTTGTGATGAAGAGTGAATATGCACGAAGGGTGTTTCCGCGCTTGTCATGTGAGAGTAAAAGCAAGAAGGGTGATGCCATGCCATATGATTGTTACTTGTTATTCCTTGCTTTTAATATACATATTGGGAGCTTGGCTATGTTGTTCCATTTTTGTGTTGACAAATTACTTGGACTTGAATTGTTTTGAAAGGCTGGTTTGGTGTTATTTTGAGGTTATAGTCATTATATTCCTTAGTTACTCCTTTCATTATTCCTCTTATCATTTCTTCTTGCAACTTGTAACGACCCGGTCGGTCATTTTGAGAGTTAGCGCCCCGATCCCCTAATAACTGCTTCTCCCATGTCTATTTGTGTTATTGGAACTTGTCGGAGCGTTGAGTGGTGAAATTCGGAGTGATTTTGGACACATAGTCCTTTAATGTGAATATTAGCTTTAGAAATCGGGCCGTAGCTAGAACTGTGTGAAGACAAATCTGGAATGGAATTCCGTCGACTATGTTAGCTCCATTGGTCGATTTCAGGGTTAGGAGCGAGTTCGAAATGTGTTTTCGAGGTCGGTTGTAGATTTAGGCTTGAATTGGTGAAAGTTAGAATTTCGGCGATTTCGGCCGATAGGTGAAATTTTGATATCGGAGTCGGAATGGAATTCCGAAAGCGACAATAGGTCTGTAATGCCATTTGTGACATGTGTCCAAAATTTGAGGTCATTCGGACGAGTTTAGACGTGATTTGGCATCAGATGTGGATTTTAGAAATTTCATAAGTTCTTAGGCTTGAATCTATGCATATTTAATGATTTTATGTTATGAGACGTGTTTTTAAGACTCGACCAAGTTTGAATGAGGTATTACGGTTGATTGATAGTTTTGGTTGAGGTTCCGGGGACCTCGGGTATAATCCGGATGCTCAACGGGTGAAATTAGAACTTGGAAGAACAACTAACCACTGCTGGTTCTGGTGTCTCGCACCTGGGATGGACCTTCCGCAGATGCGGACACGCAGGTGAGGCGAGGAGCTTGCAGGTGCGGACTTGGCCAAATCACCCAGTCCTCGCAGGTGCGGCCAATTGACCGCAGGTGCGGCCCCCGGCCTTTTAGTGGATTTTCGCACCTGCGATGGTATTTTCGCAGGTGCGGTCCCAGGGGCGCAGGTGCGGAAATCACTGGGCAATTATATCATATTCGAGGGTTTAAGCCTATTTTCACCATTTACGAATTTTGGAGCTCAGGAAGGGCGATTTTTGAAGACCTCTGCACCTGTGTAATTTGGGTAAGTGATTTCTAACCTACTTAGATCAATTTCTATGACTCCTAACTTAAATCGGGTCCTTAGAATTCGAATTTGGGTGGAAGATTTGGGAAAAATTTGATAAGCTTCATAGACCAAATTATTGAGTTTTGATTGGGTTTTTGACCTCCGATTTGAGAGATTTTCAAATGTTTAGACTCGTGGGTGAATGGGTGTCCGGAAAATATAATTTTTACCCGATTTTGAGACGTGGGCCTAGGGGACTTTTTGGGCGAATTTTCTAATTTCGCGTATTAGCTTCAAATTAATTAGCTATTTTGATTCCTTAAAGTGTTATTTACATTATGCAATCGAATTTATTAGATTTGGGCCACCCGGAGTTTGATACTCGTGTCAAGAGCGTGGTATTGATTTGATTAGCGCAGTCAAGGTAAGTGGCTTGCCTAACTCTGTGCTGGAGACTTCCCCTTAGGCTTTTTTATACTGATTTTTGTTACGTGGACACCGTGTACGTGAAGTGACGAGTGCGTACACGGGTCATAGTTGCTAAATTTCACTCTTTCCTTCCATGGCATCACTCATGTTCATTCCTTTATTACTGTTCCCTGTCTTAACTGAGTAGTTAGCTTAAGAAGAATGCCCATCTGTCGTTACTTGATTTCCTCTTAATTGCTACTAGTTGCACCATGCTTAGGTAGTTTTACTGTATTCTTGCCTGTTGATATTTTTTCCTGAACTGTTTAATTAAGCCGTATCCGACATACTTATGCAATGCATATTTAAATTGGGACTACAGACCGAGATCCGGGAGCTTTCCTCTTGTACCACATTGCATATTTAAATTGGGACTACGGACTGAGATCCGGGAGCTTTCCCCCTGTACTGCATAGCATATTTAAATTGGGACTACAGACTGAGATCCGGGAGCTTTCCCCTTGTACTGCATTGCATGTTTACTGTTGGGATATATATTGTGCTGAGCCGAGGACTCTTTTTCTGTTATTATTTCTTTCAGTTCCATTAATTCTGTTTACCAATGCTTATCTATATTTCACTGTTTAGATTTATAACTGTCTTGTTTTTAAAACTCAGTAGGGCCTCAACATGACCTCGTCACTACTTGACTGGGGTTAGGCTTGGAACTTACTGAGTACCGAATATAGAGTACTCACGCCCTTCCTGCACATGTTTTTCCCATGTGCAGATCCAGGTACCAGTGCACCGTACAGTGGCTAGGCGTATCTCAGCAGCTGTTTAGGAGACCGTGAGGTAATTCTGCCACGTCCGCAGGATCTCACGAGTCTCCTTCCTACTCCAGTATAGTTATAGAAAAGACATATATATATATATATATATATATATATATATATATATATATATATATATATATATATATATATATATATATATATATATAGATAGATAGATAGATAGATACATTTTCCTTACTCCTTTGTATAGAGCTACAGGTAGTTCATAGTTTGTGACTTTTTGATGTTCCGGATTTTGGGAAAGTAAAAGCTGTAAATGCCGAGCGGCTAAATTTTATAGTATTGCTTCTTCTTTACTGTTTCTATTATTACTTTGTCTTATTTTTCGCAAATTCTAGGCTTACCTAGTCGTAGAGACTAGGTGCCATCACAAGACCGTTCGGAGGGTAACTCGGGTCGTGACACAACTACACTTGTTATTTCACTTTTTACCTATTTCCTATCTTACTTGATACTTTTCTTGTTCTCTTAAATGTTATATCTCTTGTTATTTTCCCGTTAATTAACTGCACAGGTTTATATGTAGGTGTCTTGTCTTAGCCTCGTCAATACCTCGCGGGGATTGGACTTGACACTTATGGAGTATATTGGATCGATTGTACTCATACTACACTTCTGCACTTCTTGTGCAGATTTTGGTGTCAGGCCTAGTGGTACCAAGAGGACGAACTAGCTTGCTTGGTTGTGGAGGCTCGATGTAGTGCTACACTCTTATTCGTAGGCCTTGGAGTCACCTTTCTTATAGTTCTACAACTGTTTATTTACTTCAACTAGTGTATTATATATTCCAAACATTGTATTTAGTAATTCTATAGACGCTCATGTACTCAGTGAATCCAGTTGTGTGTGGTGTTAGACCATTGTTGGTTTGTTGTACTGAGTTTTATCCTATATGTATAATTTTATGCTCGGTATTATTCCTTTATTTCTGTTAAGTGTTGGCTTGCCTAACAAGTACTGTTAGTCTCCATCACGATCCCTTGGCTTTCGGTCGTGACACTTTTTTGGACTTTATAGTTATAATAAGGATGAAATAAATATAACTTATGCAATTTAATAAGTTAACATTGAAATCTAAAAGCTGAACTGTAACATGAAATTTGAAATCTGAAATTTGGATTGTAATATGAAATCTAAAAGCTGAACTATAACATGAAATCTGAGTTAAGTTCTGATAACTGAATATAATCAAGTTTCTTTATTCTGAAAATTCTATCTAACGAGAAATGGTGCCTGCGAGTGTGAGAATGGCTGGTCCAAATCTCGGCCTTGGCGACTTTTACACTTAGGGAGGTTGACCACTTCTCCTAAACACATAAATATGGTGGCACCGGTAAGTCTGTGAATGATTGTCCCATTCCCCGACCCTAGAGGATTTTAAACTCTGTGAGGTTGAACATTTTTCCCTTTCTGAATCTGAGTTTGCATATATAACACCTACGAGCGTGGAATAGCGAGCCCTAGAAACCACTGCACTAACACCCATTAGGCCCTCGCTGATAGGACAACTCGACCAACTCACGCATACTATGCCCTCGTGGATAGTGTATCCACTAGACCAACCCACGCACACTAGGCCCTCGTGAATAGAGAGTCCACTAAACTATTTTTTCTTTTACTACGTGATCACATATATCAAATTTGAGTTCACTTTGAATATATGCAAGCAATGGCATAACAACCCTCAAACCAAACAACAGATTTAATTATTTTGATATTCTAATAGCTGAGTTATCATGCAAGAGAATTCAATTTATGAATTATAATTTGTCTCGTGAACTAATGATTGATTCATAGCATTTAAGCAATCAAAGGTTTTCAAACAAACAATAAAAGTATTTACACTTAAGAAAAATTAATTAGTAACTTTTTATCAAATAATTTTCTTATAAGTTATTGTCTTATCAGGCCTTTGGCTTAGAGAAATTATAAACTCAACTTAAGTGCTTAAGTTTTTTCCTTCGAGGAACTCGTGAATTACTCCAAACAATCTACAATTAGAAATTACAATCATTATTTTGTGCTACTAATGAATCAATTTTCATGACTTTTCAACCATAATTCTTACATCTTTCATAGTCTTAAGTTATAATATATCACAAAGTTACTAGATTTAATACTAAGACGTAATGAAACTCACCTTGAGCGATGTCTCAACAAATCCTAGGTGTTGGATCTTGAGGAACTCGTTGATTCTTGGGTAAAAACTTAAGTTTTACGAATTAGAAGGTATTAAACAACGTTAATCTAAAGTTTCTAACTTAAATTCAGAATCTTATCTTTGATGGACTAGAAAGGTTCTAGGTCATTCTTGAACTCAAAAACCTCTTCAAATTGCTGTTGAAGTAACTATGTTTTTTGTCCCTGATGTGCCCTTTTATTTTGTGTTTTAAAGTCACACAGGCCAAAATTTGGCATATTTGTGTCATCCAGGGCGCTGCACTGGGCACCGCGGTAAGGAAGTATTATTAGAAACTCGATTTTGTATCCTTTTCCCCTAAATTTAGTCCAATGCGATGCCCCACCGTCGCCCCGCACGCTGCTAATTCATTGTTTCAGAACTAGATTTTTGTTCTGCTATCCTTGAGTAAAAAGGTCATAACTTTTTGTAGGAGTATTGTAATAACAAACAATTTGAAGTTCTAAAAATAAGACTCAAAGAGATTTCACTTGGTATATGGATCATAGCTCAATTCATGATACATAGGCAAATATGATTGCTTGAAGTTAGGTCATGTGTGACTATATTTTGTTTTCTCTCTTAAATATTTTTGGTTTGTTAAAAACTACAAAGTCCTCCCTTATGAATGTTCATATAACCTTCCAAACATAAGATTTAATTATTATAAACCTTCATAACTTTCCAAACACCTGTGTGTCAAACGTCCAACTTAAAGATTGAAGGAGAACATAATGGGTAGCAAAATATTTTTAGAGCATAACATTCTTCTCCCCCTTATATGACATTCGTCCTCGAATATAAAACTTGAACCTCCTTAAACGGATAGTGAATATTGGTTGTTCCAAATATTTATATCCTTTGAGTCCCAAAATTTGACACTCTTTAAGTTTTCAAAAGTTTGGTAGAATTTTCCCTGATAACTAGAACAACACAATAAATTTTACCTACCCAAACATCACAATATAGTACCTCATAGATCTAACTACTTGATCCCATAATATATAACATCATGAGGTATCAATATGCACGTCAAGGTTATCACTCTCTTTAATAACAATTGTCAATCAACCGTTAACCTCTTTTTTTTTTCATGCTTAAAAAAAGAACTTGTGCTAACTCATGGAGCCACATTATTTCTACTTTCATATTCCCACATCAACATGCGCAATGTTCTTAGTCTTAGTTTTGTCGTGTTCCTTGAACCTCTCCCTCGGGGTTCATTCTCACATGATCAACTCACATACTCCCGTTTAAACTAGGACCTTTGTCCTATACCCCTATATATTTTTCTTCTTTACAAATTGTGGAACTTCTATTTCTAGTGTTACCATCTACTCAACAAGGTCTTATGGACAATCTGTGACTATTCTTGTTGTTAGAGAATATACCATTCTACGTGTAAGGAAAATCATAACGAAATATTCTCTCATGGTTTTCTAACCTTTATGTTGACTTGATCTCTTACTTATTCTGTAGCAGTACTCAGATTAGCATCTTATATAAACCATTAATTTCCAAGCAATAAAAATTTCTTACATCTTCAATTCTTGTGGAAATAATGCTTCACTTAATTTAACGTGAGCTTGTGACATTAATACAACTTTATGATGCTCATATTTATTCTAAACTATGGAGGATCAATAGCCTTATTTTCTTTTTTTGCACCCCATTTTGCACTAGTCAAGACAAGATTCAACTTGTGGTTTCTCCGTTGTTGATGAAAGAGAACCGCCGCCTAATATTTAAAGTTATACTAGGGTACCTATCAAATTACTAAGTCATATTTTTTATTAGCCTGCTAACCAGTGAGATTATGGGTAAGGGTTCTTGTTCTTCTAAGAGGAAGGTGTTCGGCACCCCTAAAATCTACCTGAGGTAGCTCCATAGGACTTAGACTAAATTTGGGATCAATTATTTGTACTATGCTTAATTACACATATCTAATAGAGAGTATAAAAGGGGTGTGAGACTTAAGAGGAGTGTGAGTATGTAAAAGAGTTTAAAGATATGTTGAGAGAGTTTTGAAATATGTATGTAAGTGGTCCATATTTGTAAAGCATGTGAAGAAAAGAGTTTGAGTTATAAAACACTTTGTTTAAAATATGGATGCAATTCTAAGAGGTGTTTGTGAAAGTGAGCCTAAGATATACCTTGGTTTGAAGGTCCTTAAAGAAAAGAATATTTGCTGAAAATCCCTTAAGACGATGGTTCTCGAAATTATAATTTTTCCCTATTTGAAGAATGAAGCTGAGATCTGATTTCCTTTTGAGATAGAGCTGCTGTATTGCTAAGTTCTGGATTTAAAGTCTTTAAAGGAAAAGTGAGCGAAAATATAATAATTTACGAGTAGATTATAATTAGCGAATTAAGGATCTATTTCTAACTAATTTCCTTTTTTAAATCCTATGTTGTTTAAGGTTTGACTAAGTTTATACTAAAGCATAACAGAAAATCACGTGATCTAATATATGTGTTCTATACATGAGAGATAAAACAACCATAAAGTCATAACAAACACAACTAACATTAATTTAAAACTAATAGAAACGGTAAACTATACTAACGAAATAGTAAATAATGATAAAAGAGCTAAGAGAAAGAGGACTGAACTCTGTGATTGGGCCTCAAGAAAAACAGACCTAGCGGTAAAGAAGATGTGAAGACGGCTGACTTTGGACTCCCCAACGGAATGCAATAAGGCTGGAATTGGGCCCGTGGTTCGAACTCAGAGGCCCAAACAGATGTACATGTCAAAATGAAAGAAAGTCATTAGACACATATTCAATATATTTAGCATATTCTAATAACAGATCATACTATGAAGAACAGATAATTGAATAATTAATGGGATTAATATTGTCGAAGAGTCATATATCAATGTGGTGATTTTACTTAGAAAATAATTCATAAGGGAAATCTTTCGTTGTCATTAAATATTAAACCTTTAAAGAACTGAATGCGTCAATGAATTAAGGGCTAAGGAGCCACTCGAGGTCGATGCTCCCTGTGAATCCCCCGACACTTCAAAGTTCCCAAGGGACTCAAGCCCAGGGCAATGCTTGTGCCGGGGAGGGCAACCCAACCCAGAGTCGAACTCCACTCCCAAATACCCTTAAACACTCACGACTTGTTTTCCTTATAGGTTTAAGTCCAATGAGGTCCTTCCAATATAAACTAAATACAAAATATTATTACCACAAAAATATATATACTTTCTCTTAATAACACAAGAGGACACAAATTACTTTTGATACTAAGTAAGGAACACATATCAAGTAAGCCTGAAGGAGGCTAAATTTTGAACACATATAGATGAGAAATCCCGTGGACTACAAGGAAAAGATAGAATCTCGCCCGGCAACAGCAGCTGATTCAATAGAAGATGGTCTTGGAAAGAACCTTTCATTCGATGCTTCTGATTCAACTCCCAGACAACCAAGCCGTCATCCTTCTGTCANCATTTCGATATGACCTAGGAACTTACAGAATACCGAACTTGGATAATCGGTAGAAGAATGATTGGCTAGATCATTTGCTTCACTGCGGAAGAACCCCTTTCTACGCTACGTTCCCAATAAAAAGCCGTCATCCTTCTGTCGCCTGTTAGCCACACCAGACCAAGAAAAGGCAAACTAATCAACCAAGACTCAGTCACGACCTTTGTAACCTCACGGCCACTTTCTTTCCTAGAGCTTGCAGCCATTATCTTCGCTTTTCAGATATGGTGACATTACTTGTATGGGGGAAGTGCCAGATCTTTACGGATCATAAGAGCAAAACAGAAGTCTCATGTCATACTACTACATCATTAAAGAACAACATATTCAAGTAGTTATTAGTAACACTACTTAACACCTTAAAGATCATCAATGCAGATTCTAACCAAGAGTTATGGCCAACCATTGTTACAGAGAGGTTATTAAGGTCATCTAGAATGATATTAAACTCTCATTATGGCTATAAATTCACAAGTTCAAACATGGGATTTTTAAGGTCTCAACAGGGTGATGCTTCTAACAGTACAAACAGGTCATCATGTTCACATAATATCAACAAATGGACTTCATAAGTTTTGGGAGTCAAGTCCAGTTTCAGATTAGTAACAAAGAGAAGAACTGGGCATGATTTAAAACAAGAACATGGTATTGTAGAGTCGAACAAAGATACTTGCAATATATAATCAACTATACATATGTAGGGTGAGTGCGGTAGTGACCTCATACAAGCAGGGGAACTTTGCACATTACAGAACCAATTACAGAACCAAATCAACATGTTGGTAAAGAAAGAAGATGGAAACACTGTACCAAAGCAAGTTCAAACTCAAACATAAGTCTAGTTCAATATGTAGGTATGAAGTGATCATACTTTAGCTTCTCAAGTGTCACTTGATTATAGCATCGTGTCTAAGTCCTATCTTCATGAAAGATAAGTTAATGATAGGTGCGTGCAAGCTTTATAGAATCAATAGTGGCTCAAAGAGATTAAGGATAGGGATGTACTGTATAAGTTTTGAATCACACATGTATATGAGGATATCAACTGATCATGGGATAAACAAACTCAATTATGCAGCAATCAACAGTTGACTTTATCCAAACAAGTGTCACGACCCGAACTTCTCACCATCGGGATCGTGATGGCGCCTAACATTACACTTGCTAGGCAAGCCAATGTTAGAGATTTATTAGCCAATTGTTTTACATTTCTATGATTAACAAAAAGTAAGATATAACAAGTCGAAATGAACGCGGAAATGTGTATAATGACTTTGAATATATACTACTACCCAGAATTCGGAGTCACAATCCACAAACTTCTAACATTTTTACTACAAGTAATTGACTGAGAGAAATACAACTGTTCTTGAAATAAAGAAACAGTAGAGTATGAGGTGTAGAAGGGGATTCCAGGGTCTGCGGACGCCAACAGGTCTACCTTGGGTCTCCTATTAGAAGGATTCTGCAGCCAACCTCAAGATCAGCTCGCACCAGCTCCAAAATCTGCACAGGAAGTGAAGAGTGTAGTATCAGTACAACCGACCCCATGTACTGGTGAGTGCCAAGCCTAACCTCGATGAAGTAGTGACGAGGCTATGGTGGGTCAGTCACAATATAGCCTGTATGCAGTATAATAATAAAAAAAAAAGGAAGATAGAATAGAAGTAAGCAATAACTTGCAGGTAATAACTACAGTTCTCAGAAGTAATTCAACAGTGTTCAGATACTACCAATCCTTAAGTGCAAATAAGAATATCGTACAGCTAACACAGTGCAGGGAAAGCATAAACACATAAGTTGTTGCGGTGCGCAACCCGATTCCACCGTACATATCATATTCCTCCTTTATTTCCTTATAATAACATAAACAACATAATATAAATAAAAATGTTGCGGCGTGCAACCCAATTCCACCATATCACAATAATCACAATCACAGTTCAACCTTATTTCACCAAACAATCCACCCTTATTACACCTGTTGCGGCGTGCAACCCGATGCCACCATACAATATCAATTCACCCTTATTCCTCCTCAATATATCACCGTTATTCCACCTGTTGTGGCGCGTAACCCAATCCCACCATATCAATATCAATCACTCAGTAAGTAAAAAAATATCACAATTCAATCACAAAACCCTTCACAATGCTTAAACTTCAAACAGAAACATATAGGAAGCTTATACACTATGAAAATTCACACAAGTGATACTACTCAGCGAGACCAATTCAGAATATACCATAAAAGTACCGATAAACCAACTAAGGAAAATAATAGGAGATAATGAAGCTACGGAATAACTAGTACCATTAACAGAGGGAAACTGTGTCTAACAATTAGAAATTAGGAATGAGAATACAAGTAAAGCATGTAACAACTAAGGCAGAGAAAGAGACATATGAGAAGAACGAGAAAGAAACAGGCAAAACAGATAAAATTGGTGGCGCATAAGTACTCGTCACCTTATACGCCACTCACATAAAATTTCATATAGAAAATAGGTCGAGGGTTCCTAATCCCCTCAAATCAAGGTTAGACACAACACTTACCTCGCTCCATAGGCTACTCAATGCTCAATTATAGATTTTCCTCTAGAATTCGCCTCCAAACCACTCGTATCTATCCACAATTGACTCAATAATATCAATTACTGCTAAAGAAATCAATTACAATGCATAAATTTAGGTTTCCCAAGTTTTCCCGCAAAAAGTGAAAAATCGACCCCAGACCCGCTTGGTCAAAACCCGAGGTTCGGACCAAAACTCATTCACCCATTCACCCCGAGCCCGATTATGTAATTAGTTTTGAAATTAGACCTCAATTCTAGGTTCCAATTATGCAAAAATCCCTAATTCTACCCAAACCCACAATTTCCACCATTAAAATCCTACATTCTAGGTTGAAAATTCATGAAATGTGATGGGTAATTGAAAGAAAGTGGGTTAGGATCACTTACCAATGTTTTGGGGAAGAAATGGTCTTCGAAAAATCGCCTCTAGGGTTCTAGGATTTGAAAATTTAAAGAATGGGAAAAAATCCCGTCAAGTCTTATTTATCCAGCTGCAGATGTCACAAATACTGCATCTCAAATGCGAACCCCTTCACACTTATGCACTTTTCGCAAATGCGACCAGGTGATCACAAATGCGAACAGTACCCCTCCCCTGCTCCCATTGCGATTGCGAGAAAATGTTTGCAAATGCGAACATTGGACTCCACAGGTACTCTTTGCAAATGCGATGAGTAGATCGTAAATGCGAACCCAATAGTGGTCGCGAATGCGAAGCTTGATCTCGCAATTGCGAGTTCAGAGGCCTGCAACAAGAACTGAAGCACACCAGTAAATTTTCTAAGTCCAAATCACTCTGTAGCCTATCCGAAACTCACCTGAACCCTCGGAGCTCCAAACCAAATATGCACACAAATCTAAAAATATCATACAAACTCGCTCGCGCGATTAAATCGCCAAATAATACCTAGAACTACGAATTGAACCCCAAATCACATAGAATTTTCAAGAAAAATTTGAAATTCCTATTTTCACAACCAGATGTCCGAATCATGTCAAACCAACTTCGTTTTTTATAAAATTTTACAGACAAGTCATAAATATAGTATTAGACCTATACCGGGTTCTGAAACCAAAATATGGACCCGTTATAAAAAAAGTCAAACTTTGGTCAACCATTTAAAATTCATTAAGCCTTCAACTTTCAAATTTCGACATAGTCTGGGGTCTTGGGCTAGGGACTTCCGATTTCAATTCTAGGCACACGCCCAAGTCCCAAATCACGATATGGACCCACCGGGACCGTCAGAATATGAATCCGGGTCCGTGTACCAAAAATGTCGACCGAAGTCAACTCAAATGAAGTTTTTAGGCAAATTTTCTTGTTTTTATCAATTTTTAACATAAAAGCTTTCCGGAAAGACGCTCGGACTGCGCATGAAAATCAAGGAAGGATAAAACATGACTTTTAAAGGTTTCAGATCACAGAATTCGGTTTAAATCATAAGATGACCTATCGGGTCATCACATTCTCCACCTCTAAAATAACCGTTCATCCTCGAACGGACATAGAAGAGTACCTGAACTGGTGAATAGGTGGGGATATCTACCTTGCATGTCCGACTCGGACTCCCAAGTAGCTGCCTTGGTGGGCTGACCTCTCCACTGCACTCTGACTGAAGGATAACTCTTCGATCTCAATTGACGAACCTGCCGGGCTAGAATGGCCACCGGCTCCTCCTCATAAGTCAAATGCTTGTCCAACTGGACAGAGCTGAAATCTAACATGTGGGACGGATCGCTGTGATACTTTTGGAGCATGGACAATATGGAATACCAGAGGAACTGCTGATAGCCCCGGAGTCAACGCAAGCTTGAAAGCCACCTCTCCCACTCTCTCGAGAATCTCAAAAGGTCTGATATACCTAGGGCTCAATTTTCCCTTCTTTCCAAACCTCATGAAACCCTTAATGGGTGATACCCGAAGCAACACTCTCTCCCTGACCATGAATGCAAAATCACTAACTCTACGGTCGCCATAACTCTTCTTCCTGGACTGAGCTGTGCGAAGTTGATCCTGAATAAGCTTGAACTATCCAAGGCATCTTGTACTAGATCTGTACCCAAGAACCGAGCCTCCCCCAGCTCAAACCACCCAACTGGCGACCAGCACCGCCTACCGTATAATGACTCATAGGGAACCATCCGAATGCTCGACTGGTAACTATTGTTGTAGGAGAACTCTGCAAGGGGAAAGAATGAATCCCAAGATCCTCCGAAGTCTATAACACATGCATGGAGCATATGCTCCAAGATCTGAATAGTGCGCTTGGATTGTTCGTCCATCTCAAGATGAAACGCTGTGCTCAAAATCAACCTGCATGCCCAACTCACGCTGTACTACCATCCAAAAGTGTGAGGTGAAATGCGTACCTCGATCAGAAATGATAGACACGTGTACCCCATGAAGATTGACGATCTCGCGGATGTAAATCTCAGCCAACCGCTTCGAAGAATAAGTAACTACCACATGAATGAAATGCGCTGACCTAGTCAGCCTGTCCACAATTACTCAAACGACATCGAATTTACTCTGAGTCCGTGGGAGTCCAACAACAAAATCCATATGATACGCTCCCCCTTCAACTCAGGAATCTCTATCTACTGAAGCAAACCACCGGGTCTCTGACAATTTAGGCACCGATCTACATAAGAAACTATATACTTCTTCATCCTCCTCCACCAAAAATGCTGTCGCAAATCTTGATACATCTTGGCGGTGCCCGGACGAATAGAATACCGGGAACTGTGGGCCTCCTCAAGAATCAACTCACGAAGTCCATCCACATTAGGCACATAAACACGACCCTGCATCCTCAAGACTCCATCCTCTCCAACAGTAACCTACTTGGCACCACCGTGCCGCACTGTGTCCCTAAGGACCAACAAATGAGGGTCGTCATACTGTCGATCTCTGATACGCTCAAACAAAGAAGACCGAGCGACTGTGCAATTTAGAACACGGCTGGGATCTGAAATATCCAAACTCACAAACTGGTTGGTAAAAGTCTGAACATCTGATGCTAGCGGCCTCTCACCGACTGGAATGAACGCAAGGTTGCCCATACTCACTGCCTTCCTACTCAATGCGCCGACCACCACATTAGCCTTCCCGGGATGATACAAGATGGTGATGTCATAGTCTTTCAATAGCTCCAACCTCCTCCTCTACCTCAAATTGAGATCCTTTTGCTTGAACAAATACTGAAGGCTCCGATGATCTGTAAAAACTTCACACGACACGCCATAAAGATATTGCCTCCAAATCTTCAGCGCATGAACAATGGCTGCCAACTCTAAATCATGGGCAGGGTAATTCTTCTCATGAACTTTCAACTGCCGTGACGCATATGCAATCACCCTACCCTCCTGCATCAATAGTGCACCCAACCCAACACAGGAAGCATCACAATATACCATGTAAGATCCTGAGCCTGAGGGCAATACCAACGCCAGCGTTGTAGTTAAAGCAGTCTTGAGATTCTGGAAGCTCGACTCACACTCATCTGACAATCTGAACGGGGCACCCTTCTGGGTTAACTTGGTCAAGGGGGCTGCTATAGATGAAAACCCCTCCACAAATCGACGATAATAGCCCGCCAAACCTAAGAAACTCCTGATCTCCGTCGCTAAGTGGGTCTAGGCCAGTTCTGGACTTCCTCAATCTTCTTAGGATCTACCTGAATGCCCTCTGCTGATACGACGCTGCCCAAGAAAGCCACTAAATCCAACCAAAACTCGCACTTCAAAAATTTAGCATATAACTAGCTATCTCTCAGAGTCTGAAGCACAATCCTAAAGTGTTGCTCATGATCCTTTCGACTGCGGGAGTAGATCAAGATATCATCGATAAACACAATCATAAAGGAGTCGAAATAAGGCTTGAACACTCGGTTCATCAAAAACATGAATGCTTCTGGGGCATTTTTCAACCCAAAGGACATCACCAGAAACTCACAATGCTCATATCGAGTCCGAAAAGCTGTCTTAGGGACATCGGATGCCCTAATACTCAACTGATGGTAGCCAGATCTCAAATCAATCTTCGAAAACACCTTAGCACCCTGAAGCTGATCAAATAAGTCATCAATCCTCGACAATGGATACTTGTTCTTGATGGTGACTTTGTTCAACTGCCGATAATCTATACACATCTTTATCGACCCATCCTTCTTCTTCACAAACAACAAAGGCGCACCCCAGGGCGAGACACTAGGTCTAATGAAGCCCTTTTCAAGAAATCTTGCAACTGTTCCTTCAATTCCTTCTACTTTGGCGGGGCCGTGCGGTATGGCAGAATGGAAATGGGCTGAGTGCCCGGAGCCAAATCAATACATAAATCAATATCCCTGTCGGGTGGCATCCTCGAAAGGTCTGCAGGAAAAACCTCTGGAAACTCACGAACAACGGGCACAGAATCCATGGAAGGAATCTCTGCACTAGAATCAGGAACATAAGCCAAATAGGTTAAACACCCCTTCTCGACCATACGTTGAGCCTTCATATACGAGATAACCCTGCTGGTAGAATGTACATGAGTCCCCCTCCACTCTAATCGAGGAAACCCCGACAAGGATAAGATCACCATCTTGGCGTGACAGTCCAATATAATGTGATAAGGTGACAGCCAATCCATACCCAATATACCATTGAAATCAACCATATCGAGGAGTAAAATATCTACACTAGTCTCAAGACTCCTAATAGTGACCACACACGAGCGATAAACACGATCTACAACAATAGCATCCCCCACAGGTGTGGACACATATACAGGGGCACTCAAAGAATCACGAGGCACAATCAAATATGAAGCAAAATAAGATGACACATAGGAGTAAGTAGACCCCAGATCAAATAGAACTGAAGCATCTCTATTGTAAAATGAAAAAATACCTATAATAACAACATCAGATGACCAAGCCTCACGCCTAGGTGGAAAAGCATAACATCGGGGCTGAGCCCCACCCTGAACCACGTCCCTAGGACGACCTCTAGCTGGCGGGCCTCTACCTCTAACGGCCTGACCTCCACCTCTAACAGTCTGGCCCCTACCTCTGGCTGCCTGACCCCTGCCTCAGGCTGGTTGAGCAGGTGGTGCAGCAACTGGTGCCGGAACCATGGCGCGAGAACCCTGGTGCTGTGGCGGAGCGCCCAATAATCTCAGACAGGTCCTCCTGATATGCCCATAACCACCATACTCGAAACATCCATCCTGGTACTGTGGCTGTGGAAACTGAGACTGACCCAAATGGGCTAGATGACCACGGTAATAACTCTGAATAGGAGGTGCACTGATAGGAGATGGTAGTGCACTGTAGGCTGGCTGTCCAGAATGAGGCACATAAGGACCAAGACTCCCTGAAGCACCGTGGGATGCCTGAAGCACTGAATGAAGCGGCTTGGGAGGATGGAATCTACCAAAAGTACCCCTGCCTCTAGATGAGGCACCGCTGAACCCACCAGAATGACCAAGTCTCTTGTCAGACCCCTGACCTCCATGTCCAAGAACCATCTCGACTCGCTTGCCGACATTAGCAACTGCCTGAAAAGAAATCACACCGTAGTCTTCTTAGCCATCTGCAATCTAATAGGCTGAGCAAGTCCCTCAATAAACCTCCTCACCCTCTCTATCTCTCTCTCTCACGGTAGGAAGCATAAGAAGAGCATGACGGGTCAAATCCACAAAATGGGTCTCATACTGAGTAACAGTCATATTGCCCTGCTGAGGATGCTCGAACTGACGGCAATGCTCATCTCTCAATGTGATAGGGAGAAAACTTCTCTAGAAAGAGCTGAGAGAACTGATCCCAAGTAAGAGCAGGCGACCTTGCTGGTCTAGTCAACAAATAATCTCTCACCATTTCTTAGCGGAGCCAATCATCTGAAATGCAGCAAAATCGACCCCATTGGTCTCCAATATACCCATGTTCCGAAGCACCTCATGACAACTGTCAAGATACTCCTGGGGATCCTCCGAAGTAGCACCACTTGAGTGAACTGGGAAGAGTTTGGTAAACCTATCCAATCTCCACAAATCCTCAGAAGACATAGCTGATCCATCACCGGTCTGTGCCGCAACACTCGACTGAACTACTCCAACTGGATGAGCTGGTGGAGTCTGATACTGGGGATCCATCTGCTCCGGAGTGTGAGTAACAGGAGTCTGGGCTCCTCCTCCAGCCTGAGAGATGACTCGTGCCATGGGAAATGCGCCAGTCTAGGCCACACTTTCCATAAGTCTCACCAAATGGACCAAAGCATCCTGAAGCACTAGGGTAGTAATGAAACCCTTCGGGACTTGAGCTGGCTCGGCAGGAACAGTTTGAGCTAGAACATCCTCGTCAAACTCTACCCGAGGCTCTACTGCTAGGGCTGCTACTCGGGCTCTAGGATAAGCCCTGCCCCTGCCTCTGCCTCTAGCACAACCTCGATCTCTGCCCCTCGTAGGAGCTGCTAGTGGAGGCTCTGGCTACTTCTTAGCTGAAGAAGAGGTACGTGTGTTCTCGTCATCTGAAAGAGAATAAGGGTAGAAGAGTTCAATCAATATTGAGAAAACACAGTCACACGACAAAGAAGAATAGAAGTGAAATTTGTTCCTAAACTTTATAGACTTTGAGAGATAAGTACAGACATCTCCGTATCAATCCCCCAGACTCTACTAAGCTCGCTCGTGAATTGTGAGACCTAGGCAACCTAGTGCTCTGATACCAACTTGTCACGACCCGAAATTCCCACCGTCAGGACCGTGATGACGCCTGACATTACACTTTCTAGGCAAGCCTACGTTAGAGAATTATTAGCCAATTCTTCTACATTTCAGTGACTAATAACAAGAAGCTATAACAAGTCGAAATGAACGCGGAAATGTGTATAACAACTTTGAATATATACTACTACCCAGAATCCGGAGTCACAATCCATGAACTTCTAAGATTTTTATTACAAGTAATTGGCCAAAAGAAATACAACTGTTTTGAAATAAAGAAACAATAGAGAGGTGTAGAAGGGGACGCCAGGGCCTGCAGACGCCAATAGGTCTACCTTGGGTCTCCTATCAGAAGGATCCTGTAGCCAACCTCAAGATCAGCTCGGACCAGCTCCAAAATCTGCATAAGAAGTACATAGTGCATTATCAATACAACCGACCCCATGTACTGGTAAGTTCCGATCCTAACCTCGGCGAAGTAGTGACGATGCTACAACGGGTCACTCACAATATAGCCTGTATGCAGTATAAATAATAAAAGCAAAAAAAGGAAGACAAAATAGAAGTAAGAAATAACTTGCACAGAATAACTACAGTTCTCAGAAGTAATTCAACAGTGTTCAGATACTACCAATCCATAAGTGCAAATAAGAATATCGTACAGCTAACACAGTGCAGGGAAAGCATAAACACATAAGTTGTTGCGGCGCGCAACCCGATCCCACCGTACATATCATATTCCTCATTTATTTCCTCATAATAGCATAAAAAACAGAATATAAATAAAAGTGTTGCGGCGTGCAACCTGATCCCACCATATCACAATAATCACAATCATAGTTCACCCTTATTTCACCAAACTATCCACCCTTATTACACCTGTTGTGGCGTGCAAACCGATCCCACCGTACAAGATCAATTTACCTTTATTACTCCTCAATATATTACCCTTATTCCACCTGTTGCAGCGCGCAACCCGATCCCACCATATCAATATCAGTCACTCAGTAAGTACAGAAGTTTCACAATTTAAATCGCAAAACCCTTCACGATGCTTAAACTTCAAACCGAAACAAATAGGAAGCTTGTACACTATGAAAATTCACACAAGTGATACTACTTAGAGAGACCAATTTAGAATATACCATAAAAGTACCGATAAACCAACGAAAGTAAATAATAGGAGATAATGAAGCTATAGAATAACTAGTACCATTAACAGAGGAAAAAAATATCTAACAAGTAGCAATTAGGTATGAGAATACAAGTAAAGCATGTATCAATTAAGGCAGAGAAATAGACAATATGAGAAGAACGGGAAAGAAAGAGGCAAAACAGATAAATTGGCGGCGCATAAGTACTAGTCACCTCACATATACGCCGCTAACATGAATTTCATATAGCAAATAGGTTGAGGGTTCATAATTCCCTCAAATCAAGGTTAAACACAACACTTACCTCGCTCCACAGGCCACTCAATGCTCAATTATAGATTTTCCTCTAGAATTCCCCTCCAAACCACTCGTATCTATCCACAATTGACTCAATAATATCAATTATTGCTAAAGAAATAAATTAAAATGCATAAATTTAGGATTCTCAAGTTTTCCCCCAAAAAGTAAAAAATTGACCCTGGCCCCGCTTTGTCAAAACCCAAAGTTCGGACCAAAACCCATTCACCAATTCACGCCCGAGCCCAATTCTGTACTTAGTTTCGAAATTCAACCTCAATTCGAGGTCTAAATTTCAATTATGCAAAAATCTCTAATTCTACCCAAACCCCCAATTTCCACCATGAAAATCCTAGATTTTAGGTTGAAAATTCATGAAATGTGATGGGTAATTGAAAGAAAGTGGGTTAGGATCACTTACCAATGTCTTGGGGAAGAAATGGTCTTGGAAAAATTGCCTCTAGGGTTCTAGGATTTGAAAATTTTAAGAATGGTAGAAAACTCCCATCTAAGTCTTATTTACCCAGCTGCAGATGTCGAAAATGTGACGACCCAAAGGGTCATCACCTGTTTTATTATCCCATTCCGTACTCCCGAGGCCTTGAAAACCTCATTTGTAGTTGCCTCGATTTGTGTGCGCAGTCCGGACGCGTAGCCGGACAGCTTAAATATGAAATTCTGTGAAAAATGATAAGATTTAATATTAACATGAATAAATTTGACTACGGTCAACATTTTGGACAAACGGACCCGGACCCGTGATTTGACGATCCCGGAGGGTCCGTAGGAAAATATGAGACTTGGGCGTATGCTCGAAATCAAATTTCGAGGTCCCAAGCCCAAGAAATAAATTTTTGAGTAAAACTATTTTCTCAAAATATTTAAGGAAATTGAAAATGAAATCTGATTAGAAGTGATGGTATCGGGCCCGTATTTTGGTTCCGGCGCCCGGTAAAGGTCTTATATATGGTCTAAGTGCTTTCTATAAAGTTTGGTTGAAAACGGATTTCGTTTGACGTGTTTCGGACTAGAAATGGAAAATTTGATGTTTTATGAAATTTGATAGAATTCATGGATTTTGAGGTTTAAATCGATGTATATGATGTTATATTGGCGATTTGATCGCACGGTTAGGTTTGTAGGATGTTGTTGAGTCAGTGCATGTGATTTGTTAGGAGCCCCGAGGGCTCGGGAGTGTTTTGGAGGTGTCTCAGATTGATTTTGAACTTAGGAAAATTGCTGGTTTTTGCTTCAGCTGTTGCAGGTCCCTTTTGTTCTTCGCAAACGCGAAGCCTCTTTCGCATTCGCGAAGCTTTAAGTCTTTCTTAATCACTTTCGCGTCCCTTCCCTCGCGATCTCGTAGGGTTAACTGACCCTGAGGGCTTAGCCCTCTTTTCCTCCTCGCGTTCACATACAGTTGACCGCGATCGCGTAGCTTTACAGGTCTCCTTCATCGCGTTTGTGTGATGTCCCACGCATTCGCGTAAGTCAACTTCTGGACCCCATTTTTTTTACTCTTCGCGATTGCGTCCCCTCTTCCGCGATGGCGATGGTCTGTCCAGTCTACCCTTCGCGAACGCGACTTCCCTTCCGCGATCGCGAAGGGCAATTTTGACCAGTGGTATATAAATATTTCCAGAACCAGTAGCTATTGGATTCACTTAGAAAATAACGAACTTCTTCTTCTCCAAAGCCCTTTGGCATCCATTAAAGCCATCCTTCACCAAAACTTCTTGGGTTAGTAAATTTTAACTCATTTCCTTTTTTCATCTACAATTAATGAATTCCTAAGCCTAAAACATGCAAATTAGAGTAGAAAATCTGAAATTTGGGTAGAGTTAGGCCCTTTTTGAATTTTCTTGATTAAGACCTCGTTTTGGGGTCGAATTTGAAGATAAATTATATATTCGGGCTCGTGGGTGAATGGGTGACATGGTTTTGGTCCGAGCCTTGTGTTTGGACCAAGCAGGCCCGAGGTCGAATTTTGTTATTTTGAAAGAATGCATGGAAATGGGTAAATAGGCTATGTAATTGAATTATTGAGTCCTTATTGATATACTTGAGTTGATTATGCCTAGATAATACCATTCCGGAGTCGAATTCTAAAGGAAAGGCGGTGTTAGAGGGTTGATTGCTATACTTTGGCCCCGAGGTAAGTGTTTGGCCTAACCTTAGCTTGAGAGAATAGGAGTTGAGTATAATTTGCTACTTGCGAATTTTCAAATACGATGTATAGGCATGGTGACGAGTATCTATACATTGGTGTCTAGCATGATCGTGAGTCCTTATATTGTGACTATTCTGATTTTGTGGTAATTTCCATGCTTAATTGATGATTTCTATATGTTGTGAAGAGTATGTGAAGGGAGTTGTAATCTTTAAACTCTGTTGGAGCATTGGCTCAGATTCTAATACGAATGATTAAGATATATGAGATAGTTGTATCCTTTGGAGCATTGGCTCGGATTGTAATACGAATGATGAAGGTATATGAGATAATTGTATCCTTTGGAGCATCGACTCAAGTAATAGAGTAAATTATGAAATGAAGTGAAAGAAAGAAAAAGAGCTACTAAAATATACCCTTGCCGGGTCATTGTTGCTTTGATATTGTTTCCCTTATTGGGATGTTGAGATTACTGTTATTGTTCCCTTCCCGGAATTTAATGGTTTAAGATGTTCCCTTGCCGGGATTTAATTATTTAATTGATGTTCCCTTTTCGAGATTTCTATTTTTACTCTTTTTATTTACTTGCCCTTGTTTGTGATTGCTGTTTGGGTGAGGAAGAGTGTTAAAGCACGAAGGGTGATGCCATGCCATGTTTATATTTATTATGCACGAGGGGACATTCCGTTCCATATTTATATTTATTATGCATGAGGGGACATTCTGTGCCATGTTTATATTTATTATGCATGAGGGGACATTCCGTGCCATGTTTATTTTGTTATTATGCACGAGGGGACATTCCGTGCCATGTTTATATTGTTATTATGCACGAGGGGACATTCCGTGCCATGTTTTACATTCATTATGCACGAGGGGACATTCTGTGCCGTGTTTATATTGATTATGCACGAGGGGACATTCCATGCCGTGTTTTACATTGTTATTATGCACGATGGGACATGCCATGCCGCATCCTTCACTGTTTAATATGTGTTGTCATTCCCTGTTATTATTTTCAGATATTTCAGACTGTTGCTTCGTTTATGTCATTTCAGTATTTGCTATCCCTTACCCCCAGCATGATTTCCCCGTAATTGTATTCTTGTTTAGTTTCTGCTATATTATTGAATTGCACCGGTACACTTTGTTGTCGTGTCTTAGCCTCGTCACTACTTCGCCGAGGTTAGGCTCGGCACTTACTCAGTGCATGGGGTTGGTTGTACTGATGCTACACCTGTACTTCTTTATGTTGTGCAGATTACGCAGTCGGACCCGGAGGACATATTTAGTGGGAGTGTCTTCCAGCTTATCATAGAGGCTTCAAGGTATACCCACTGGCGTTCGTGGGCCTTGGAGTCTCTTCCATCCCTTTGTCTTCACTTCTGTCTTGTTTTTACCTAGTTTCAGAGACATCTATGTATTCCCTTTTCAGACTTGCATTTAGAACTCTTATAGACAGTTCGTGAGTTTGTGACTCCAGGTTTTGGGAAAATTTACGCGTTGTTGTATTATGTTGTCCTTATTTAGCTTGAAACCATATTTATTTCCGCTGTTAAATTGTGAACCGTTTAGTTTATCCTATTAAATTGATGTTAATATGCTAGTTTATCTATACACGTTGGCTTGTCTAGCGGGTACAATGTTAGACGCCATCACGGTCCGATGGTGGGATTTCGGGGCGTGATAAGTTGGTATCAGAGCTCTAAGTTACTTAGGTCTCATAACTCACGGGCAACTTGGTAGAGTCTGAGGGATCGGTACAGAGACGTTTGTATTTATCCCAGAGGCTGCGAAGTTAGGATGACTCCATATTTGTTTTCTTCTCTGTCGTGCACTATGAATTCTGAGTACTGCTTGAGTTTCTATTCTATTATCTCGCAGATGGCGAGGACGCGTGCTTCCTTTGGTTCCGCCCAGCAACCTGACACTCCTGCTACAGCTCCTACTCGGGGTCGAGGTCGAGGTCGAGGTCGAGGATGAGGCCGTGCTAGAGGCCGAGGCCGAGGCCGAGGCCGGGCTCAACCTAAAGCAGCTGCCCTAGTGGAGGACCCTCAGATCAAGTCTGACAAGGAGGTCCCAGTTCCGGCAGTCCCAGTTTGACCAGCTCAGGTCCCAGAGGGGTTCATATCTACCCCAGTGCTTCAGGACGCCCTTGTCCGTCTAGAAGAACTCATGGAGGGTGTAGCACAGAAGGGTCTTCCTCCTACAGCACCAGCCGCCTCTCAGGCTGGGGGAGGTGCCCAGACTCCTGCCGCCCGCGTACCAGAGCAGCTAGCTCCACAGTTACAGACTCCGACACCTCAGCCAGCCGGAGTAGCTCGGCCAGATATTGCAGCACCGGTAGCAGAGGGGGCAACCATGTCAGCAGATGCTTTGTGGAGACTGGACAGGTTCACTAAGTTATTTACTGCTACTTACACTGGTTCACCATCAGAGGACCCCCAGGATTATTTGGACAACTGCCATGAGGTTCTTCGAAATATGGGCATAGTGGAGTCCAACGACTTCGCTACTTTTCGGTTATCCGGCGCAGCCAAGAGTTGGTGGAGAGACTATTGCTTAGCCAGACCAGCTGGATCTACACCTTTGACTTGGACTCATTTCTCAGAGGTATTTTTGGGAAAGTTCCTTCCCATTACTCAGAGAGAGGACCTTCGGAGGCAGTTTGAGCATCTCCAGCAGGGATCCATGTCAGTCGCTCAGTACGAGACCAGGTTCATCACTCTAGCCCGACATGATCTTATGATACTTCCCATTGATCGGGAGAGGGTTCAGAGGTTTATCGAGGGATTGGCCCGACCTATCAGACTTCAGATGGCTAGAGAGTCAGGTACAAATATATCATTCCAGGATGTGGCCAATGTGTCCAGGAGGATTGAGATGATTTTGTCACAGGGAGGTGGTCAGGGGGCTGATAAGAGGCCCCGTCATTTCGGTCATTTCAGTGGAGCCTCATCTGGGGGCAGGGATTCTTCAGCTAGAGGTCATCCCCCCAGACCTTTTCAGTCAGCCCTCTAGGTTTCCCATGGTACTTCCGGTGGTCGTGGTTATCAGGCACACTATTTCGATCAGCGGCCTTACAGTGCGCCACCAGCACCTATCGGTGCACCGCCGCTTCAAAATTTCCAGGGTGGTTATCAGGGTCGATAGGGCCAGTTCTAGAGTCAGCAGTCACATCAGCAGAGGCCTTGTTATACTTGCGGTGGTTTAGGGCACATTTCTAGGTTTTGCCCTCGAGGTTTAGGTAGGTCTCAACATCAGGGTTCTCGTGCCATGGTACAGGCACCGGGTGTTCCACAGCCTGCCCAGCCAGCTAGAGGTGGGGGTAGAGGTGCTAGAGGTGGAGGTAGAGGTCATAGAGGTAGAGCTCAAGCCGCCATAGGTGGAGGCCAGCCAGCAGCCGGCCGTTCCAGAGATGTGGTTCAGGGTGGTGGGCCAGCCCCGATGTTATGCTCTTCCAGCCAGGCCAGAGGCTGAGTCTTCAGATGCAGTCATTACAAGTACTATTCGGGTTTATGACAGAGATGCTTCAGTGCTATTTGATCCAGGGTCTACATATTCGTATGTGTCCTCTTATTTTGCACCATACCTGGTTATGCCTAGTGATCCACTGAGTATTCCTGTTTATGTATCTACACCGGTGGGTGATTCTATCGTGGTCGATCGAGTCCATCGTTCTTGTGTTGTGGTGATTGGGGGTCTTGAGACCCATGTTGATTTGTTGCTTTTAGGTATGGTCGACTTTGATGTTATATTGGGTATTGATTGGTTATCCCCCTATCATGCTATTCTGGGCTGTCATGCCAAGACGGTGACCTTAGCCTTGCCGGATTTGCCCCGTTTGGAGTGGAAAGGAACTCCTGGTCATTCTACCCGCAGTGTTATTTCGTACGTGAAGGCTCGGCATATGGTCGAGAAGGGGTGTTTGGCTTATTTGGCTTATGTGCATGATTCCAATGTCGAGGTTCCCTCTATTGATTCGGTACCCGTGGTTCGTGAGTTTCCTGAGGTCTTCCCTTCAGACCTGCCAGGGATGCCACCCGACAGGGACATTGATTTTTGCATTGATCTGGCTCTGGGCACCCAGCCCATTTCTATTCCACCGTATCACATGGCCCCGCCAAAATTGAAAGAGTTGAAGGAACAGTTGCAGGATTTGCTTGGGAAGGGTTTCATTAGACCTAGTGTTTCTCCTTGGGGTGCTCCAGTATTGTTTGTGAAGAAAAAAGATGGTTCGATGAGGATGTGCATTGATTACCGGCAATTAAACAAGGTTACAATCAAGAATAAGTATCCACTGCCGAGGATTGATGATTTGTTTGATCAGCTTCAGGGTGCTAAGGTATTTTAAAAGATAGACTTGAGATCTGGCTACCATCAGTTGAGGATTAGGGCATCCGATGTCCCTAAGACAGCTTTTCGTACTCGGTACGGGCATTACGAGTTTTTAGTCATGTCGTATCAGTAGAGGGTATTCAGGTTCACTCGAAAAAAATTGAGGCAGTCAAGAACTGGTCTAGACCAGCATCAGCTACACAGATTCAGAGTTTCTTGGGATTAGCAGGCTACTATCGTCGGTTCGTGGAGGGGTTCTCATCTATTGCAGCCCTGATGACCAGGTTGAACCAGAAGGGTGCCTAGTTCAGATGGTCGGACGAGTGTGAGGCGAGCTTTCAGAGGCTTAAGACAGCTCTGACTACGGCACCGGTATTGGTTTTGCCCACAGGTTCAGGGCCTTATACAGTCTATTGCAATGCTTCCCGTATTGGGCTTGGTGCAGTGTTGATGCAGGATGGCAAGGTCATTGCTTATGCTTCGAGGCAGTTAAAGATTCATGAGAAGAACTATCCAGTGCATGATTTGGAGTTGGCAGCCATTGTCCACACATTGAAGATTTGAAGGCATTATCAGTATGGCGTGGCGTGTGAGGTGTTCACGGATCATAAGAGTCTTCAGTACTTGTTCAAACAAAAGGAGTTGAATTTGAGGCAGAGAAGGTGGTTGGAGTTGTTGAAAGATTATGATATTACCATCTTATATCACCCGGGGAAGGCCAATGTGGTGGCTGATGCTTTGAGTAGGAAGTCAGCTAGCATGGGCAGTCTTGCTTTTATTCCGGTCAGTCAGAGGCCGCTTGCTTTGGATGTTCAGGCTTTGGCCAATCGATTTGTGAGGTTGGATATTTTTGATCCTAGTCGAGTGTTGGCTTGTACGGTCGCTCGTTCTTCATTATTGGAGCGTATCTGTGATCGACAATTGGATGATCCCCATTTGTGTGTCCTTAGAGACACGGTGCATCGCGGAGGTGCCAAGAAGGTGACCTTAGATGATGATGGCATTTTGAGATTGCAGGGACAAGTTTGTGTGCCTAATGTTGATGAGATTTGAGAGTTGATTTTAGAGGAGGCCCATAGTTCCCGGTACTCTATTCATCCAGGCGCCGCGAAGATGTATCAGGATTTGCGGCAGCATTATTGGTGGCGTAGAATGAAGAAGGATATTGTGGCATATGTGGCGCGGTGTTTGAATTGTCAACAGGTTAAGTATGAGCATCAGAGGCCTGGTGGTTTATTTTAGAGGATTGAGCTTCCCGAGTGGAAGTGGGAGAGGATCACTATGGACTTCGTTACTGGACTTCCGTTGACCCGGAAGAAGTTCGATGCAGTTTGGGTCATTGTTGATAGGCTGACCAAGTCAGCGCATTTCATCCCTGTGGCAGTCTCCTATTCATCCGAGAGGTTAGCTGAGATCTATATCCGGGAGATTATTCGCCTTCATGGTGTGCCGGTATCTATCATTTCGGACAGGGGCGCGCAGTTACCTCGCGTTTCTGGAGAGCAGTTCAGCGAGAGTTAGGAACCCAGGTGGAGTTGAGCACATCATTTCATCCTCAGACGGATGGACAGTCCGAGCGGACTATTCAAATATTGGAGGATATGCTCCGAGCTTGTGTTATTGACTTTGGAGGATCATGTGATCAGTTCTTGCCTTTAGCAGAGTTTGCCTACAACAAAAACTACCAGTAGAGTATCCAGATGGCTCCTTATGAGGGTTTATATGGTAGGCGGTGTCGATCTCCAGTTGGATGATTTGAGCCAGGAGAGGCTCAGTTGTTGGGTACATATTTGGTTCAGGAGGTCTTGGACAAGATCAGGATCATTCAGGATAGGCTTCGTATAGCTCAGTCCAGGCAAAAGAGTTATGCAGATCGTAAGGTTTGAGATGTGGCTTTCATGGTTGGTGAGTGAGTATTGCTCCGAGTGTCGCCTATGAAGGGCATGATAACATTTGGGAAGAAGGGCAAGCTTAGCCCTAGGTTCATTAGTCCGTTTGAGATTCTTGATTGAGTGGGAGAGGTGGCTTATAGACTTGCATTTCCACCTAGCTTATCAGCTGTACACCCAGTTTTTCATGTGTCCATGCTTCGGAGGTATCACGGCGATCCAACCCACGTGTTAGATTTCAGTACTTCCAGTTGGACAAGGACTTAGTTTATGAGGAGGAGCCGGTAGCTATTCTAGACCGGCAGATTCGTCAGTTGAGATCCAAGAGTTTCCCTTCTGTTCGTGTTCAGTGGAGAGGTCAGCCTCCTGAGGGATCGACCTGGGAGTCCGAGTTCGAGTCCGATATGCGGAGCCGTTACCCTCATTTGTTTCCCGACTCAGTTACTTCTTTCTTCTGTCCGTTCGAGGACTTTTTAGATGTGGAGAATGTGACCGCACACAATTATTCTGTTATTATCTCCTGCCCGTTTAACTACTCCTCGAGACATTTCTGCTGATGGGCCCTTGAATTATAGCAGGAGCAACCTCAATTGCCGTACCCAGGCGCCGGTCTCTAGAAGCTTCTGGAATGTTCAATTTGTATGGCCTCAGTGATGAGAATATTTTGTGTGCCACTTCTGATGATGCATGCATTGGGCACAAGTATATGTCAGTTCCGTGCCCAAAGGGTCATCACCTATTTTATTACCCCATTCTGTACTCCCGAGGCCTTGAAAACCTCATTTGTAGTTGCCTCGATTTGTGTGTGCAGTCCGAGCGCGTAGCCGGACAGCTTAAATATGAAATTCTGTGAAAAATGCTAAGATTTAATATTAACATGAATAAATTTGACTACAGTCAACATTTTGGATAAACGGACCCGGACCCGTGATTTGACGATCCCGGAGGGTCCATAGGAAAATGTGGGACTTGGGCGCATGCTCAGAATCGAATTCTGAGGTCCCAAGCCCGAGAAATGAATTTTTGAGTAAAATTGTTTTCTGAAAATATTTAAGGAAATTGAAAATGAAATCTGATTAGAAAGTGATGGTATCGGGCCCGTATTTTGGTTCCGGCGCTCGATACAGATCTTATATATGGTCTAAGCGCTTTCTATAAAGTTTGGTTGAAAATGGATTTCGTTTGACGTGTTTCAGACTAAAAATGGGAAATTTGATGTTTTATGAAATTTGATAGAATTCATGGATTTTCAGGTTTAATTCGATGTATATGATGTTATATTCGCGATTTGATCGCATGATTAGGTTCGTAGGATGTTGTTGAGTCAGTGCATGTGATTTGTTAGGAGCCCCGAGGGCTCGGGAGTGTTTTGGAGGTGTCTCAGAGTGATTTTGAACTTAGGAAAATTGCTGGTTTTTGCTTCAGCTGTTGCAGGTCCCTTTTGTTCTTCGCGATCGCGAAGATCGCGAAGCCTCTTCCGCGTTCGCGAAGCTTTAAGTCTTCCTTCATCGCGTTCGCATCCCTTCCCTCGTGATCGCGTAGGGTTAATTGACCCTGAGGGCTTAGCCCTCTTTTCCTCTTCGCATTTGCGTAAAGTTGATCGCGATCGCATAGCTTTACAGGTCTCCTTCATCACGTTCGCATGATGTCCCACGCGTTCGCGTAAGTCAACTTCTGGACCCCAGTTTTTTTTACACTTCGTGATCGCATCCTCCCTTCCGCGATCACGATGGTCTGTCCAGTCTACCCTTCGCGAATGCGACATCCCTTCCGCGATCGCGAAGGGCAATTTTGCCCAGTGGTATATAAATATTTCCAGAACTAGTAGCTACGGGATTGACTTAGAAAATAACGAACTTCTTCTTCTCCAAAGCCCTTAGGCATCCATTGAAGCCATCCTTCACCAAAACTTCTTGGGTTAGTAAATTTTAACTCATTTCCTTCATTTTTCATCTATAATTAATGAATTCCTAAGCCTAAAACATGCAAATTATAGTAGAAAATTTGGAATTTGGGTAGAGTTAAGACCTTTTGAATTTTCTTGATTAAGACCTCGTTTTGGGGTCGAATTTGAAGACAAATTATATTCGGGCTCGTGGGTAAATGGGTGACATGGTTTTTGTCCGAGCCTTGTGTTTAGACCAAGCGGGCCCGGGGACGAATTTTGTTATTTTGAAAGAATGCATGGAGATGGGTAAATAGGCTATGTAATTGAATTATTGAGTCCTTATTGATATACTTGAGTTGATTATGCCTAGATAATACCATTCCGGAGTCGAATTCTAAAGGAAAGGCGGTGTTAGAGGGTCGATTGCTATACTTTGGCCCCGAGGTAAGTATTTGACCTAACCTTAGCTTGAGGAAATAGGATTTGAGTGTAATTTGCTACTTACTAATTGTCAAATATGATGTATAGGCATGGTGACGAGTATCTATACATTGGTCTCTAGCATGACCGTGAGTCCTTATATTGTGAATATTCTAATTTTGTGGTAATTTCCATGCTTAATTGATGATTTCTATATGTTGTGAAGAGTATGTGAAGGGAATTGTAATCTTTAAACTCTGTTAGAGCATTGGCTCAGATTGTAATATGAATGATGAAGATATATGAGATAGTTGTATCCTTTGGAGCATTGGCTCATATTGTAATACGAATGATGAAGGTATATGAGATAATTGTATCCTTTGGAGCATTGGCTCAGATTGTAATACGAATGATGAAGGTATATGAGATAATTGTATCCTTTGGAGCATCGGCTCAAGTAATAGAGTAAATTATGAAATGAAGTGAAAGAAATATAAAGAGCTACTAAAATATACCCTTGCCGGGTCATTGTTGCTTTGATATTATTTCCCTTATTGGGATGTTGAGATTACTATTATTGTTCCCTTGCCGGGATTTAATTATTTAATTGATGTTCCCTTGCCGGGATTTCTATTTTTACTCTATTTATTTCCTTGCCCTTGTTTGTGATTGCTGTTTGGGTGAGGAAGAGTGTTAAAGCACGAAGGGTGATGCCGTGCTATATTTATATTTATTATGCACGAGGGGACATTCCGTGCCATGTTTATATTTATTATGCACGAGGGGACATTCCGTGCCATATTTATATTTATTATGCACGAGGGGACATTTGGTGCCATGTTTATATTTATTATGCACGAGGGGACATTCCATGCCATGTTTATATTTATTATGCACGAGGGGACATTTCGTGCCATGTTTATATTTATTATGCACGAGTAAAAATTCCGTGCCATGTTTATATTTATTATGCACGAAGGGACATTCCGTGCCATGTTTATATTGTTATTATGCACGAGGGGACATTCCGTGCTATGCTTATATTGTTATTATGCACGAAGGGACATTCTGTGCCATGTTTTACATTGATTATGCACGAGGGGACATTTCGTGCCATGTTTATATTTATTATGCATGAGTAGAAATTCCGTGCCATGTTTATATTTATTATGCACGAAAGGACATTCCGTGCTATGCTTATATTGTTATTATGCACGAAGGGACATTCTGTGCCATGTTTTACATTGATTATGCACGAGGGGACATTCCGTGCCGTGTTTATATTGATTATGCACGAGGGGACATTCCGTGCCGTGTTTTACATTGTTATTATGCACGATGGGACATGCCGTGCCGCATCCTTCACTGTTTAATCTGTGTTGTCATTTCCCATTATTATTTTCAGATATTTCAGATTGTTGCTTCGTTTCTGTCATTTCAGTATTTGCTATCCCTTACCCCCAACATGATTTCCCCATAATTGTATTCTTGTTTAGTTTCTGCTATATTATTGAACTGCACAGGTACACTTTGTTGTCGTGTCTTAGCCTCGTCACTACTTCGCTGAGGTTAGGCTCGGCACTTACTCAATACATGGGGTCGGTTGTAGTGATGCTACACCTGCACTTCTTTATGTTGTGCAGATTACGCAGCCGGACCCGGAGGACATTATTAGTGGGAGTGTCTTGCAGCTTATCATAGAGGCTTCAAGGTATACCCGCTGTTCGTGGGCCTTGGCATCTCTTCCATCCCTTTGTCTTCACTCCTGTCTTGTTTTTTCCTAGTTTCAGAGACATCTATGTATTCCCTTTTCAAACTTGAATTTAGCACTCTTATAGACAGTTCGTGAGTTTGTGACTCCAGGTTTTGGGAAAAGTTACTCGTTGTTGTATTATGTTGTCCTTATTTAGCTTGAAACCATATTTGCTTCCGCTGTTAAATTGTGAACCGTTTAGTTTATCCTATTAAATTGATGTTAATATGCTAGTTTATCTATACACATTCGCTTGTCTAGCGGGTTCAACGTTAGACGCCATCACGGTCCGATGGTGGGATTTCAGGGCGTGACAGAAAATGCGACCATTTGCGAAGCCCGCAAATGTGAAGGAAGCATCGCAAATGCGAACCCTTTCATACTTCTGCACTTTTCGCAAATGCAAAGAAGAGTTAGCGAATGCGATCATAGGCAGGATCACAAATGCGACCAGTTGATCTCAAATGCAAGCATTGGCCTCTACAGCTACTTTTCGCAAATGCGATGAGTAGGTTGCAAATGCGAAGCTTGATATCCCAATTGCGAGATCAAGGCCTGCAACAAGAGCTAAAGCACACCAACAAATTTTTTAAGTTCAAATCACTCCGTAGCCTATTCAAAACTCACGCGAGCCCTAGGGGCTCCAAACCAAACATGCACACAAGTCTAAAAACATTATACGAACTTGCTCGCGTGATAAAATTGCCAAAATAACACCTAGAACTACAAATTGAAACCCAAATCACATGAAATTTTCAAGAAAACTTTGAAATTCCTATTTTCACAACCGGACGTCCGAATCACGTCAAACCAACTCTGTTTTTCATAAAATTTCACAGACAAGTCGTAAATATGGTATTGGACCTATACTGGGTTCTAAAACTAAAATATGGACCGCTATCCAAAAAGTCAAACTTTTGTCAACCATTTCAAATTCATTAAGACTTCATTTTTCAAATTTCGACATAGTCCGATATCTCGGGCTATGGACTTCCGATTTCGATTCTGGGCACACACCCAAGTCCCAAATCACGATACGAACCCACCGGGACCGTGAGAATATGAATCCGGGTCCGTTTACCAAAATTGCTGATCGAAGTCAACTCAAATGAAGTTTTTAGGCAAATTTTCTTATTTTTATCAATTTTTAACATAAAAGCTTTACGGAAAGACGCCCGGATTGCGCAAGCAAATCAAGGAAGGCTAAAACATGACTTTTAAAGGTTTCAGATCACAAAATTAGGTTTATATGATAAGATGACCTATCGGGTCATCACATTCTCCACCTCTAAAACGACCGTTCATCCTCGAACGGACATAGAAAAAGTACCTGAACTGGTGAATAGGTGGGGATATCTACCCCGCATGTCATACTCGGACTGCCAAGTAACTGCCTCAACGGGTTGACCTCTCCACTGCACTCGGACTGAAGGATAACTCTTCGACCTCAACTGACAAACCTGCCAGGCTAGAATGGCCACCGGCTCCTCCTTATAAGTCAAATCCTTGTCCAATTAGATAGAGCTGAAATCTAACACGTGGGACGAATCACCGTGATAGTTCCAGAGCATGGACGCATGGAATACCGGATGAACTGCTGATAACCCCGGAGGCAACGCAAGCTTGTAAGCCACCTCTCCTACTCTCTCGAGAATCTCAAAACTTCTGATATACCTAGGGTTCAACTTACCCTTCTTTCCAACCCTCATGACACCCTTCATGGGTGATATTCGAAGCAATATTCTCTCCCCGACCATGAATACAAAATCACAAACTCTACGGACGGCATAACTCTTCTGCCTGGACTGAGTTGTGCGAAGTTGATCCTGAATAATCTTGACCTTATCCAAGGCATCCTGTACTAGATTTATACCCAATAACCGAGCCTCCCCCGGTTCAAACCATTCAACTGGAGACCGAAGCTGCCTACCGTATAATGCCTCATAGGGAGCCATCCAAATGCTCGACTAGTAACTTTTGTTGTAGGAGAAATCCGCAAGGGGCTAGAATGAATCCCACGATCCTTCGAAGTCTATAACACATGCATGGAGCATATCCTCCAAGATCTNCTTGTCTCGACAGCGCTTATGACACTCTTAGAGGCTATTGTGGACATAGTATTCTGGGTTTCTTTTTGCAGCTTTCAGTCTCCAGACCATAGGCTTGGCATGTATATATATGTGTGTAGGCATGTATGTCTTCAGTCGCGGCCTCGTCGGCCAGCTAGTACTTTATTATTTTGGCTTGTCTACCTTTGTTTATATGGCTTATTGTTATTCAGGTCATGACCTTAACGGTCCAGGCTTAGTATTTCAGATGTTGTGCTGCCCGATCTGTTGGGCCCCCAGTTTAGTTAGCTAGTATGTTTAGTGGCTAACTCGATCGAATACAGTATCGAGTGCCAGTCGTGCCTCCCCTAGTTTGGGGCGTGACATGAATAGTGCGCTCGGACTGTCCGTCTGAATTAGGTTTAAATCATAAGGTGACCTATCGGGTCATCACAACAAGATCATGACTTACACCATGAAGAGGAAGATAGCTTAACGTTAACAAAATATATATACAACAAAGATTCATGAGAAGAAAACAACTTGATGTAAGATAGTTTCCTACAAATGTATACATGTCATGATCCAAAACCAACCCATCGTGATGACGCCTATCATGGTACTAGTCAAGCCAACTATTCAAACATTTCCAACACTTAAAATCTTTAAAATATACTAAAACAGTTTAAATAAAAGAAAATATCTTAAAGCAGGATAGGCAATCATAACTGGGGTGTCACTGAGTACATAAGCATCTACGAAATAACAAATTCCAGTACATTGTCTAGAAGTAAAACTGAATAAATAAACTGAAAGATAAGGGATGAGAGTCAAGGTCTGCAAATGCGAAGTAGCTACCTCGATGATCTCCGAAGGTCTGGCCTCTGCAAATCAACAACCGCGTAATTGGAAGCACCCGAATCTGCACACGAGGTGCAGAGTGTAGCGTGGGTACAACCAACTAAATAAGTGACGAATCTTACCTTTGGACTGGAAGTAGTGATAAGCCCAATTATTACGGTCCTCTTTCAACATTTAACAGTGCGGAAAGTTACAGAAAATATGATAGTGATATCTTAGAAATTCGTAGTCCAATAGTGAAGGTACCAGAATTTAGACATGATTTCAAAAAAAACAAAACTCGACATGCTTTTAGATTCTACAACAAAACTCAATACATAACAGGGCAGATCCAACCCAAATGCAAATAAGAGTGGGCAGATCCAGCCCAAATGCAAATAAATAAAGCATATCTAGCCCAGATATCATAACTGCTAGCATGGCACCTACTTTGGGTGTGCAGACTCTTGGGGGGGGGGGGGGGGCTCCAGCCCAAGC
>ML427265.1:127035-171616 GCA_005239525.1 Nicotiana knightiana | reverse complement strand
AGATATATATATATATATATCTGTGTGTGTGTGTGTGTAAATTTTTCCTTCCCTAACAACCTATATTGCTTCTAATAACCTCCAAGATTACACCTTTTTTGCATCTCATGCCTTAATATTTTTACATTTATCCATTTAAGTTCAAATACTTTATCCTTGCATACCTTGGTATGCATAATTAGAGACTGATTTTTATTTGATCATATTCACTATTTGGAGGGACTCAAGGTTGTCATGCCCATCTTTTACATATGACATGCTTCGTCTATCCTCAACTCGTACTTACATGTGACACTTTATTTCTTGTGTGTCACTTATATTACATATGCCACAATCATGACGATGAACTATCATGCTCAAAGGAAGCACGATGTCTGGTATAAATAAGGGTCATCTCCCTCATCTTGTAACATTCCCTTTTCAGATGATCAAGAAAGTCTTCTTTTTCTTTTGGTATGGTGTCTTTGGTCATTATTGACACTATCTTAACTATGCCATACGTCTTATGAGTCATACTATGTTTACCACAAACTTAACTGATTCACATTCACTTATCAATTAGATCCATATCACCTTCCTATATCTTGTCATGATAATTTAAGACGCAACATCTTCATCTACAATATTCTCTTTTTTTATACCTTTGCTAAACTTATTGTCATGACCCCAAATCCTAAACTGGCCGTGGTGGTGCCTAACGTACAACCAGGCTATCCAACAATCACATATTTACAGTTTCTTTCCAAAATTTCCAACTCATTTCCCACATTTCATAAACATATATAAATTACTAAATCTATTAAGTAAAACAAATAGTTAAACAGTCTAAAACCATCCCCAAGATCCGGAGTCAACATGTCATGAGCATCTAAGGAATATACCAAAAATTCTACTATTATAATATAAAACCTTGGAACGAAGAACTAGGTACAAAATAAGAAAAGGGAAAACAGAGATGCTGTGGACGCTGAACAACTACCTCTATGTCCCGACTCCGGATCCGCACGCAAATAGATGACTAAAGCTCGGTATCAGCACCTGTATCTGCACACAGGGGGTGCAGGGAGTAATGTGAGTACGCCAACTCAGTAGTAATGGAAATAAATCAAGTCTAAGCAGTAAGAAACTCATAGAATCAAATCATCAGTTCACAATAAGCATAACCTTTCTTTCCAGCAATATATACATATATATATGAAATCGACAAGCCTTACAAGCCAACTTCAGTAAAAATCCTTTGAAAAATGTGTTTTCCAACAATTTCAGAAATAAAAATACTTGAAGAATTAGTGTAAAATGAAATAAGTCATAAGAAGCCCCTCGGGCAAAAACATAAATAATAAATCACCCCTCGGGAAGAACCTCACTCGGCATACCTCACAGTCACTCAGTATCAGCCCCTCGGGCAACCTCACTGTCAGTCATGCCTCCCAGTCACTCGTCACTTGGCACTCGCACTCAGTAGGTACCTGGGCTCACTGGGGGTGTGTGCAGACTCCAGAGGGGCTCCTTCAGCCCAAGAGCTAATATCAAGCCACCTCGTGGCATATCATATCCTCACAATCAGGCCCTCGGCCTCACTCAGTCAGCAACTCTCAAAATCCCCTCGGGCGTATCAGTAAAACGGGGTACTCGACCCAAAACATCATTTTATATCTCAAAATAGTATAAATAAGGCTGAGTTTCGAAATTAGTTAAACATAAAATTGACTGAGTGTAAATCATAAGTCAACACAGTGAGGAAAATAGCAGTAAAAAGCCCTCAAGAGGTCTAAACAAGTCGGCACGAGGCCCCAAACATGGCTATAGCCTAAATATAGCAATAGTTTTAGAATGCAATTTAACATATGATTTTAGAGTAAAAATACGCAACTCAATAGTTGCCGCGGAGAGGACCAAGTCCAATCCAAAAATCAGTGCACGCCACACTCACCATCCGACATGTGCGCCATTCTAAAAACAGTGAGAAATACGAAGTCCGGGGTTTCATACCCTCAGGACAAGATTTATAGCCATTACTTACCTCCACCGGACCAAAATACTAATCCACGATGCTCTTGCCCCTCAAATCGGCTCCCGATTGCCCCGAATCTAACCAAAACCAGATTAACATCATCAATATACGCTAAAGGAACAAAACCCAATCGAAAGCTATCAATTTTAAGCACAATTCCCGAAATTGGCCAAACCCGAGCCCCGAGCCCACGTCTCAGAATTCGATAAAAATTGCGTCACAAGAATCCTTATCCCTTCCCGAGTCTACACATATAAAATGCGCCAAAATCCGACCACAAAAAACTCCTAAATTCCTTAATTACAAGTCTCAATCTCCCAATCCCTAAACCCCCAATTTATGCCATTTAATCCACAAATTCCAAGCCTAATCCGTCACAAAATAACATGGAATCGAGTTTATAATCCGGGAAACTTACCTCCTCTGAAGACTCTCGAATTCCTCCTTCAAATTGCTCCCAAATTGGCTCAACCCGCATGCAAAAATGAAAGAAATACCAAAATTTCGCGGAGCCACCTATTTATACCTTCTTCTCGGTTAATCCGCACCTGCGGACAATTCTTCGCACCTGCGGTCCCAGGTGCGCACCTGTGCAATTCCACTAAAAGTCCAAACCCCGCACCTGCGAGTCCTTTTCCGCAGGTGCGGTCCGACGTCCGCATCTGCAGTCCCACACTGAGCTGGCCAAATTCCGCACCTGTGGATACCCTTTCGCTTTTGTGGGCCCGCACCTACGGCTCCCCATCCGCAGGTGCGGTCTCACCAATAAAATAACACCAGCAGCAATTTTGCTGCAAATTCCTAAGTCTAAACCTCCGTTAACCATCCGAAATCAATCCCGAGCCCCTCGGGGCCCAAACCAAACATACCAAAACATCCCATGACCTCATTCGAACTTAGTCGAGCCTTCGAAACACTAAAAACATCCCAAAAACACCAAAATCACATCAAATTCAAGCCTAAGAACTTTGAAAGTTCTAAATTTCACCAAGGATGCCGAAACCATCCAAAACACATCCGATTGACCTGGAAATTTGCACACATATCCAAAATGACATTACGAACCTTCTCCAACTTCCGGAATTCCATTCCGACCCCGATAGCCTATTTTCACGACCGGAAATCGCCAAAACCTAGCTTTCGCCAATTCAAGCCTAATTCTATACCGGACATCAAAACTTCATTCCGAACACACTCTAAGTCCCAAATCACCTAACGAAGCTGTCCGAGCCATAAAATCTACATTCCGACGTCATTTACCAATAAGTCAACTCCCAGTTGACTTTTCCAACTATTAAGCTAATTTAAGAGACTAAGTGTCTCAGTTCTTACCAGACCACTCCGAACCCGAACCAACCGACCCAACACAACATAAATAGGATAAGAAACATATGATAAAGCAAAAATAGGGAAAACGGGGCTAATCTCACGTAACGACCGGCCGGGTCGTTACATCCTCCCCCTCTTAAACAAACGTTCGTCTTTGAAGGGGTCTAGAAACATACCTGGAGTCTCGAATAAGTGAGGATATCTGCTCCACATCTTCCGCTCGGTCTCCCATGTGGCATCCTCTATGGGTTGTTCTCTCCATTGAACCTTCACCGAAGCTATATCCTTAGACCTCAGCTTTCTGAACTGACGATCCAAAATAGCCACTGGCTCTACCTCTGTGACATATCACCCCCTAGCTAAACCGTGCTGCAGTCCAAAACATGAGACGAGTCACCAACATACTTCCAGAGCATCGAAACATGGAACACCGAATGAATACTCGATAAGCTGGGAGGCAAGGCAAGTCTATAAGCCACCTCCCCAATCCTCTGAAGCACCTCAAATGGCCCAATGAACCGGGGACTCAGCTTTCCCCTCTTCCCGAACCTCATAACACCCTTCATGGGTGACACCTTCACCAACACCTTCTCCCCAACCATGAAAGTCACATCTCGGACCTTCCGATCCGCATAACTCTTCTACCTAGACTGCGCCGTGCGAAGGCATTTCTGAATCAATTTCACCTTACCCAACGAATCCTGAACCAAGTCTGTGCCCAATAGCCTAGCCTCGCCCGGCTCAAACCAACCAACTGGAGATCTGCACCTCCTACCATATAAATCCTCATACAGAGCCATCTGGATACTCGACTAATAACTATTATTATACGCAAACTCCACGAGCGGCAGAAACTGATCCCATGAACCCCCAAAATCAATGACACATGCACGCAACATATCCTCCAAAATCTGAATAGTACGCTCCGACTGCTCGTCGGTCTGAGGATGAAACGCTGTGCTCAACTCGACCTGAGTACCCAACTCTCTCTGTACGGCTCTCCAAAACTGAGATGTGAACTGAGTACCTTTGTTAGAAATGATAGAAACTGGAACCCCATGCAATCGGAAAACCTCCCTGATATAAATCTCAGCTAACCGCTCTGAAGAATAAGTAGTACCAACACGAATGAAGTGCACGGACTTGGTCAGCCGATCCAAAATAACCCATATAGCATACACCTCCTCGAAGTTCGTGGGAGCCCAACTACAAAGTCCATGGTGATTCACTTCCACTTTCACTCTGGAATATCTTATCTATGAAGCAATCCACCCGGTCTCTGGTGCTCATACTTGACCTGCTCGTACTTGAGACACCGAGCCACGAAATCAACAATATACCTCTTCATCCGCCTCCACTAATAATGTCGTCTCAGATCCTGATACATCTTTGCGGCACCAGGATGGATGGAATACCGCGAACTATGGGCCTCAGCTAGAATCAAATCTCGAAGTCCATCAACATTGGGCACACAAATCCAGTCCTACATCCTCATGACCCCATCATCACCAATAACCACATATTGGCCTCACCGTGACGGACCCTGTCTTGAAGAACGAGCAAGTGTGGATCATCATACTGGCGTGCTTTAATCTGATCATAAAGAGAAGACTTGGAGGCTACACAAGCCAATACTCGCGGGGGCTCTGATAGATCCAATATCACCAACTGAACCGCTAAAGCCTGAACGTAAAGTGCTAATGGTCGCTCTGCTACTGGAAGGTAGGCTAGACTCCCCAAACTCTCCGCTCTGCGACTCAAGGCATCGGCCACTACATTGGCCTTCCCCGGATGATATAAAATAGTTAGGTCATAATCCTTGAGAAGCTCCAACCATCTCCTCCGACGCAAATTCAGATCCTTGTGCTTAAGCAGATGCTGCAAACTACGGTGATCAGTGAAAATCTATCAATGCACTCCATGTAAGTAATGACACCAAATCTTCAAGGCGTGGACAATAGCTGCTAGGTCAAGATCGTGCACTGGATAATTCTTCTCATGCACCTTCAACTTTCTGGACGCGTAGGCAATCACCTTACCGTCCTACATCAAAATCACTCCAAGGCCAACTCTCGAGGCATCACAATAAACTGTATAAGAACCTGAACCCGTAGGCGAAACCAACACCGAAGCTGTAGTCAAAGCTGACTTGAGCTTCTGAAAGCTCTCCTCACACTTCTCAGTCCACCTGAACTGAGCACCCTTCTGGGTCAGTCTGGTCATAGGTGCTGCAATAGATGAAAATCCCTCTAGAAAACGACGATAGTACCCTGCCAAACCAAGGAAACTGCGAATCTCGGTAGTTGATGACGGTCTAGGCCAGCTCTGCATTACCTCTATCTGGACTCCACATGCCCCAAGAAAGCTACTGAATCAAGCCAGAACTCATACTTCAAAAATTTCGCATACAATCTCTTCTCCCTCAAGGTCTGAAGCACAACTCTCAAATGCTGCTCATGATCCTCCCGAGTTCGGGAATATACCAAGATATCGTCAATAAACACAATGATGAAAGAGTCCATATAAGACCGGAATACACTGTACATCAAGTGCATAAGGCTGCTGGGGCATTGGTCAGCCCGAAAGACATAACCAGAAACTCATAGTGACCATATCTAGTCCTGAAAGCAGTCTTCGGAATGTCTGGCCCCCGAATCTTCAACTGATGATAGCCAGAACGCAAGCCAATCTTGGTCAACACCCTGGCACCCTGCAACTGATCAAATCAGTCATCAATACGAGGCAAGGTATACCGGTTCTTCACTGTAACCCTGTACAGCTACCGATAATCAATACACATACGCATAGAACCATCCTTCTTCTTCACAAACAACACCGGGGCACCCCAAGGTGACACACTAGGCCGAATGAACCCCTTATTTAGGAGTTCCTGAAGCTACTCCTTTAATTCCTTTAGCTCCGCTGGTGCCATATGATAAGGTGGAATAGAAATAGGCTGAGTGCCTGGCACCAGGTCAATACCAAAATCAATGTCTCTGTCAGGTGGCATGCCTGGAAGGTCTGCAGGAAACACGTCTGGAAAGTCATGGACCACAGGAACCGAATCAATAGCAAGAGTCTCACCACTGACATCCCTCACAAAGGCCAAATATGATAAACACCCCTTTTCAACCATACGCCGAGCCTTCAGGTAGGAAATCACCCTGCTAGGCATATACTTAGAATAACCTCTCCACTCAACCCTCGGAAATCCTGGAATAGCTAAGGTCACGGTCTTAGCGTGACAGTGAAGAGAAACATGACACGGAGATAACTAATTCATGCCCAATATCACATCAAAATCGACTATGCTGAGTAACAGTAGGTCTACTCGGGTCTCCAGACCCCCAATAGATATCACACACGACCAATACACATGGTCCACAATAATAATATCGCCCACCAGAGTCGACACATGAACAGACGTAACTAAAGACTCACGGGGCATATCCAGGAAATAGGTAAAATATAACGAGACATAAGATTATGTACAACCAGGGTCAAATAAAGCCAAAGCATCTCGGCGACAGACTGAGATAATACCTACGATCACTGCATCGGATGCCATAGCATCTGGCCTGGCTCGAAACGCATACATATGGGCCTGACCTCCCCCTCTAGGGCGGCCTCTAGGTGACTGACTACCACCCATGGCTGTCTGGGTGGGTGGTGAAGTAACTGGGGCTGAAGTCGAAGGTTGGTCCCTCTACTGATAAGAACCACCAGAACGACGTGGACACTGCCTCCACATGTGCCCAAACTCTCCGCACTTAAAACAACTCCCTAGAGCTGGAGATGGGAACTGGTAGAAACCCCTGACACTAGAATGGCCACTAGAAGAATCATTCATAGAGGAACTCTGAACTAGCGGTGCTCGATCTGCACTCTGGGCTGGGAGGGCATCGAATGAAGAACGGCCTGGCTGAGAACTGCGGGGACCATGCCCCGAAGATGCACCACTATAGGCTGGGAGGACTGACTGAGGAGGCCTGAATGAACGGGCTCTACCATCCTTAAATTGCCCCCTAGAAGGATCACCACTAGAACCACCCAATCCACGAGGCCTCTTGGCCTCCCTCTCCTCCCGTTCCTAGCGGCGAACCGACTCAATATCTCGAGCACTATCAACAACTTGCTCGAATGTAGCATCTGATACCCTCTCCCGAGTCATGAAAAGGCGGAGCTGATAAGTGAGGCCATCTACGAACCTCCTAATACTCTCCCTATCAGTAGAGACCAACACATGACGAGCCAACTCTGAAAACCGCATCTCATATTGCGTCACTGATAGCTCCCCCTGACGGAGCTGGTCAAAATGCCTTCACTGCTCCTCCCTGTGAGACTGGGGTACATACTTCTACAAGAAGATAGTGGAGAACTGCTGCGAGGTGAGCGGTGCTGAACCAAAAGGACTACGCCTCTCAAAAGACTCCCAACAAGTGAAAGCAACACCAAAAAACTGAAAAGTAGCAAAAGGGACCCCATCGATCTCCAAAATCCCAGCAGTACGCAGCATCCTCTGACACTTATCCAGAAAACCTTGGGCATCCTCGCCCTCAGCACCACTGAACGTCGGAGGATGAATTCTACTAAATCTCTCCAGTCTACGATGCTCGTCCTCTGGCATAGCAGAAACCACGAAGTACCAAGCTGGAGCAACCGGCTGGGCTGGAACCGCCCCAGATGTCTGATGGCCCTGAGTAACCTGCTCAGGGGTCCGGTCAACTGGAGTCTGACTGCCTCCCCCGGCCTGAGAAGTAGCGGAAACTACTTGAGTAAGGGTGGTACATACAGTCAAGATCTGAGCCAAGGTCTCCTGAAAACCCGGAATAACAATAGGCACTGCCGATGCCTGAGCCTGTCCTGCTAGAGTATCTGCGGCGGGAATCTAATCCTGAATAGTAGGGGGATCAACTGGTAATGTCCCGGCTGCTGCACAGGTTGGCCCCTGCCTCTACCACGACCTCGACCTCTCGCTGGTCTAGCTGGTGGCTGATCACCCTGATCGGTAGCGTGAGTCCTCACTATCTGTGAGAGAATGAAACAACAGATGTTTAGATTTCCAGAGTTAACAAAATCTCCGTACTGATCCGGAAGACTCTACTAAACCTGCTCATGACCGTTGAGTCCTATGTAACCTAGGCTCTAATACCAACTTGTCACGACCCCAAATCCTAAACCGGCCGTGATGGAGCCTATCGTAGAACTAGGCTAGCCAATAATCACAAATTTACAGTTTCTTTTTAAAATTCCCAACTCATTTCCCACATTTCATAAACGTATATAAATTACTGAATCTATTAAGCAAAACAAACAGTTAAACAGTCTAAAACCATCCCCAAGATCCGGAGTCAACATGTAATGAGCATCTGAGCAATATACAAAAAATTCTACTATTATAATACAAAACCTCAGAACGAAGAACTAGGTACAAAATAAGAAAAGGGAAAACAGAGATGCTGCGAACGCTGAACAACTACCTCTATGTACCGACTCCGGCTCCACAAGGAAATAGGTGACTAACGCTCGGTATCATCACCTATATCTGCACATAGGGGCGCAGGGAGTAGTGTGAGTACGCCAACTCAGTAGTAATGGAAATAAATCAAGTTTAAGAAGTAAGAACCACATAAAATTAAATCATCAGTTCACTATGAGCATAACCTTTCTTTCCAATAGTTTATACATATATATATGAAATCGACATGCCTTAAAAGCTAACTTCAGTAAAAATCCTTTGAAAAATGTATTTTCCAACAATTTCAGAAATAAAAATACCTGAAGAATTTAGTGTAAAATGAAATAAGGAATAAGTAGCCCCTCGGGAAAAAACATGAATCATAAATCGCCCCTCGCGCAGAACATCACTCAGCATACCTCACAGTCACTCAGTATCAGCCCCTCGGGCAACCTCACTGTCACTCATGCCTCCCAGTTTCTCGTCACTCGGCACTCGACACTCGCACTCAGTAGGTACCTGCGCTCACTTGGGGGTGTGTGCAGACTCCGGAGGAGCTCCTTCAGTCCAAGCGCTAATATCAAGCCACCTCGTGGCATATCATATCCTCACAATCAGGCTCTCGGCCTCACTCAGTCAGCAACTCTCAAAAGCCAGAAACGGGGTACTTGACCCAAAATATCATTTTATATCTTAAAATAGTGTAAATAAGGCTGTGTTTCAAAATCAGTTAAACATAACCTGACTGAGTGTAAATCATAAGTCAACACAGTGAGGAAAATAGCAGTTTATAGCCCCCAAGGGGTCTAAACAAGTCGGCACGAGGCCCCAAACATGGCTTATAGCCCAAATATAGCAATAGTTTTAGAACACAATTTAACATATGATTTTAGAGTAAAAATACGCAACTCAATAGTTGCCGCGGAGAGGACCAAGTCCAATCCAAAAATCAGTGCACGCCACATACTCGTCATTTGACATTTGGGCCATTCAAAAAATAGTGCGAAATACGAAGGACGGGATTTAATACCCTCAAGACAAGATTTATAGCCATTACTTACCTCCACCAGACCAAAATACTAATTCGCGATGCTCTTGCCTCTCAAGTCGGCTCCCGATTGCTCCGAATCTAACCAAAACCAGATTAACATCATCAACATATGCTAAAGGAACAAAACCCAATCAAAAGCTATCAATTTTAAGCACAACTCCCGAAATTGGCCAAACCCGAGCCTCGGGCCCACGTCTCAGAATTCGATAAAAATCGCGTCACAAGAATCCTGATCCCTTCCCGAGTCTACACATATAAAATGCGCTAAAATTCGACCACGAACAACTCCTAAATTCCTTAATTACAAGTCTTAATCTCCCAAGCCCTAAACCCCCAATTTATGCCATTTAATCCATAAATTCTAAGCCTAATCCGTCACAAAATAACATGGAATCGAGTTTATAGTCAGGGAAACTTACCTCCACTGAAGACTCTCGAATTCCTCCTTCAAATTGCTCCCAAATTGGCTCAACCCGCATGCAAAAATGAAAGAAATGCCAAAATTTCGCGGAGGCACCTATTTATACCTCCTGCCCAGTTAATCCGCACCTGCAGACAATTCTACGCACCTGCGGTCCTAGGTGCGCACTTGTGCAATTCCACTAAAAGTCCAAACTCCACACCTGCGAGTACTTTTCCGCACCTGCGACTCCGCAGGTGCGCTCCCACGTCCGCATCTGCGGTCCCACACTGAGCTGCCCAAATTCCGCACCTGCGGATACCTTTTCGCTTCTGCGGGCCCGCATATGTGGCTCCCCATCCGCAAGTGTGGTCACACCAGTAAAATAACACCAGCAGCAATTTTCCAGCAAATTCCTAAGTCCAAACCTCCGTTAACCATCCGAAATCAATCCCGAGCCCTTTGGGGCCCAAACCAAACATATCAACACATCCCATAACCTCATTCGAACTTAGTCGAGCCTTCAAAACACCAAAAACAGCGCAAAAACACCAAAATCATATCAAATTCAATTCTAAGAACTTTGAAACTTCTAAATTTCACCAAGGATGCCGAAACCATCCAAAACACATCCGATTGACCTGAAAATTTGCACACATATAAAAAATGACATTGCTAACCTGCTCCAACTTCCAAAATTACATTCCGACCCCGATAGCCTCTTTTCCCCTGACGACCAGAAATCGCCAAAAACTAACTTTCGCCAATTCAAGCCTAATTCTACACAGGACATCAAAACTTCATTCCGAACACACTGCTAAGTCCTAAATCACCTAAAGAAGCTGTCCGAGCCATAAAATCTAGACATTCCGATGTCTAGTCGACTTATTCAACTATTAAGCCAATTTAAGAGACTAAGTGTCTCAGTTCTTACCACGACCAGTCCGAAACCAGACCAACTGACCCAACACAACATAAATAGGCTAAGCAACATATGATAAAGAAGAAACGGGAAAAACGGGGCTAATCTCACGTAACGACCGACCGGGTCGTTACATCCTCCACCTCTTAAACAAATATTCGTCCTCGAACGGGTCTAGAAATATACCTGGAGTCTCGAATAAGTGAGGATATCTGCTCCGTATCTCCCGCTCGGTCTCCCAGGTGGCATCCTCCACCGGCTGTTCTCTCCACTGAATCTTCACTGAAGCTATATCTTTAGACCTCATCTTTCTAACCTGACGACCCAAAATAGCCATTGGCTCTACCTCTATGACATATCAACCCCGAGCTGAACCCTGCTGAAGTCCAAAACATGAGACGGTTCACCAACATACTTCCGGAGCATCAGAACATGGTACACCGGATGAATACCCGATAAGCTGGGAGGCAAGGCAAGTCTATAAGCCACCTCCCCAATCCTCTGAAGCACCTCAAATGGCCCAATGAACCAGAGACTCAGCTTTCCCCTCTTCCCGAACCTCATAACACCCTTCATGGGTGACATCTTCAGCAACACCTTCTCCTCAACCATGAAAGACACATCTCGGACCTTCCGGTCCGCATAACTCTTCTGCCTAGACTGCACCGTGCAAAGCCGCTCCTGAATCAATTTCACCTTACCTAACGCCTCCTGAACTAAGTCTGTGCCCAATAGCCTAGCCTCGCCCGGCTCAAACCAACCAACCGGAGATCTGCACCTCCTACAAAGCCTCATACGGAGCCATCTGGATACTCGACTGATAACTATTGTTATACGCAAACTCCGCGAGTGGCAGAAATGGATCCCATGAACCCCCAAAATCAATGACACAGGAACACAACATATCCTCCAAAATTTGAATAGTACGCTCCGACAGCCCGTCGGTCTGAAGATGAAACACTGTGCTCAACACGACCTGAGTACCCAACTCTCTCTGTACGGCTCTCCAAAAATGAGATGTGAACTAAGTACCTCCAACAGAAATGATAGATACTGGACCCCCATGCAATCAGACAATCTCCCTGATATAAATCTCAGCTAACCACTCCGAAGAATAGTAGTACCAACAGAAATGAAGTGCGCGGACTTAGTCAGCCGATCCACAATAACCCATATAGCATCACACCTTCTCGAAGTCCGTGGGATCCCAACTACAAAGTCCATGGTGATTCGCTCCCACTTCCACTCCAGAATATTTAATCTCTGAAGCAATCCACCCGGTCTCTGGTGCTCATACTTGACCTGCTGACAGTTGAGACACCGAGCCACGAACTCAACAATATCCCTCTTCATCCGCCTCCATGAATAATGATGTCTCAGATTCTGATACATCTTTGTGGCACCTGGATGGATGGAATACCGCGAACTATGGGCCTCAGCTAGAATCAAATCTCAAAGTCCATCCACATTGGGCATGCAAATCCGGCCCAGCATCCTCATGACCGCATCATCACCAATAACCACATCCTTGGCATCACCGCGAAGGACCCTGTCCTGAAGAACGAGCAAGTGTGGATCATCATACTGGCGTGCTCTAATCTAATCATAAAGAGAAGACCTGGAGGCTATACAAGCCAATACCCGCGGGGGCTCTGATAGGTTCAGTCTCATCAACTGACCCGCTAAAGCCTGAACATCAAGTGCTAATGGTCGCTCTGCTACTGGAAGGTAGGCTAGAGTCCCCAAACTCTCCGCTCTGCGACTCAGGGCATCGGCCACTACATTGGCCTTCCCCGGATGATATAAAATAGTTAGGTCATAATCCTGGAGAAGCTCCAACCACCTCCTCTGACGCAAATTCAGATCCTTATGCTTAAGCAGATGCTGCAAACTACGGTGATCAGTGAAAATCTCACAACGCACTCCATATAAATAATGATGCCAAATCTTCAAGGCGTGGACAATAGCTGCTATCTCAAGATCGTGCACTGGATAATTCTTCTCGTGTACCTTCAACTTTCTGGACGTGTAGGCAATCACCCTACCGTCCTGCATCAAAACCGCTCCAAGGCCAACTCTCGAGGCGTCACAGTAAACTGTATAAGAATCTAAACCTGTAGGCAAAACCAACACCGGAGCTGTAGTCAAAGCTGACTTGAGCTTCTGAAAGCTCTCCTCACACTCCTCAGTCCACCTGAACTGAGCACCCTTCTGGGTCAGCCTGGTCATAGGTGCTGCAATAAAAGAAAATCCCTCTACAAAACGACGATAACACCCTGCCAAACCAAGGAAGCTACGAATCTCGGTAGTTGATGACGGTCTAGGCCAGCTCTACACTACCTCTATCTTCTTTGGGACACCACGTGCCCCAATAATGCTACTGGATCAAGCTAGAACTCACACTTCAAAAATTTCGCATACAATCTCTTCTCCCTCAAGGTCTGAAGCACAACTCTCAAATGCTTCTCATGATCCTCCCGAGATCGGGAATACACCAAGATATCGTCAATAAACACGATGACGAAAGAGTCCAGATAAGGCCGGAATACACTGTGTATCAAGTGCATAAAGGATGCTGGGGCATTGGTTAGCCCGAAAGACATAACCAGAAACTCATAATGACCATATCTAGTCCTGAAAGCAGTCTTCAGAATGTCTGGCCCCCGAATATTCAACTGATGATCCTGGCACCCTGCAACTAATCAAATAAATAATCAATACGAGCCAAGGGATACTGGTTCTTCACCATAACCCTGTTCAGCTGCCGATAATCAATACACATACGCATAGAACCATCCTTCTTCTTCACAAACAACACCGGTGCACCCCAAGGTGACACACTAGGCCGAATGAACCCTTATCTAGGAGTTCCTGAAGCTTCTCCTTTAATTCCTTTAGCTCCGCTGGTGCCATACGATAAGGTGGAATAAAAATAGGTTGAGTGCCTTGCACCGGATCATTACCAAAATCAATGTCCCATTCAGGTGGCATGCCTGGCAGGTCTGTAAGAATCACGTCTGGTAAGTCACGGACCACAGGAACCGAATCAATAGAGGGAGGCTCACCACTGACATCCCTCACAAAGGCCAAATACGATGCACACCCCTTTTCCACCATACGGTGAGCCTTCAGGTAGGAAATCACCCTGCTAGGCACATACTCAGAAGAGCCTCCCCACTCAACCCTCGGAAATTCTGGCATAGCTAAGGTCACGATCTTAGCGTGACAGTCAAGAATAACATGACATAGAGATAACCAATCCATGCCCAATATCACATCAAAATCGAACATGCTGAATAATAGTAGGTCTACTCGGGTTTCCAGACCCCCAATAGATATAACACACGACCGATACACACGGTCCACAACAATAGTATCGCCCACCGGAGTCGACACATGAACAGACGTAACTAAAGACTCACGGGGCATATCTAGGAAATGGGCAAAATATGACGAGACATAAGAATATGTACAACCAGGTTCAAATAAATCCAAAGTATCTCGGAGACAGACTGAGATAATACCTGCGATCACTGCATCGGAGGCCATAACATCTGGTCTGGCTGGAAACACATACTTACGGGCCTGACCTCCCCCTCTAGGGCGACCTCTAGCTGACTGACTACCACCCCTGGCTGTCTGGGCGGGTGGTGAAGTAACTGGGGCTGAAGTCGAGGGCTGGCCCCTCTACTAAGAAAAACCGCCAGAACCACGTGGACACTGCCTCCCCAAACTCTCCACACTCAAAACAACTCCCTAGAGCTGGAGACGGGGACTGCTAGAAACCCCTCACACTAGAATGGCCACTAAAAGAATCATGCATAGAGGAACTCTGAACTGGCGGTGCTCGAGCTGCACACTGGGCTGGGAGGGCACTGAATGAAGAACGGCATGGTAGAGAACTGCGGGACCATGCCCTGAAGATGCACCACTATAGGCTGGGCGGACTGAATGAGGAGGCCTGAATGAACGATACCATGCTTAAACTGCCCCTAGAAGGAGCACCACTAGAACCACCTGATCCACGAGGCCTCTTGGCCTCCCTCTCCTCCCGCTCTTGGCGGTGAATCGACTCAATATCTCGAGCAATATCAACAACCTGCTCGAATGTAGCATCTGATACCCTCTCCCGAGTCATGAAAAGGCGGAGCTGATAAGTGAGGCAATACACGAACCTCATAATCCTCTCCCTATCAGTAGGGACCAACTCGGTGGCATGACGAGCCAACTCTGAAAACTGCATCTCATATTGCATCACTGATAGATCCCCTGATGCAGCTGCTCAAAATGGCCGCGCTGCTTCTCCCTATGAGACTTGGGTACATACTTCTCCAAGAAGATAGTGGAGAACTACACCAGGTGAGGGGTGCTGAACCAACAGGCCTACGCCTCTTAAAAGAATCCCACCAAAGTGAAAGCAGCACCAGAAAACTGAAAAATAGCAAAAGAGACCCCACTGATCTCCAAAATCCCAGCAGTACGCAACATCCTCTAACACTTATCCAGAAGCCCCTGGGCATCCTGGCCCTCAGCACCACTGAATGTCGGAGGCTGCAGTCTACTAAATCTCTCCAGTCTACACTGCTCGTCCTCTGGCATAGCCGAAACCATGAAGTCCCGAACTGGAGCAACCGGCTGGGCTGGAACCGCCCCCGGTGTCTGATGGCCCTGAGTAACCTGCTCAGGGGTCCGGGCAACTGGAGTTTGCCTGCCTTCCCTAGCCTGAGAAGTAGCGGCAACTGCCTGAGCAAGGGTGATACATACAGTCAAGATCTGAGCCAAGGTCTCCTGAAGACCTGGAATAACAATAGGCACTTTCGATGCTTGAGCCTGTCCCACTAGAGTATCTGCGGCGGGAATCTGATCCTAAATAGTAGGGGGATCAACTGGTAATGCCCCGGCTGCTGCACGGGCTGGTCCTTACCTCTACCACGGCCTCGACCGCGGCCTCGACCGCGGCCTCGACCTCTTGTTGGTCTAGCTGGTTGCTCATCACCCTGATCAGTAGCGTTAGTCCTCACCATCTGTGAGAAAATGGAACAACAAAAGTTTATATTTCCATAGTTAACAAAATGGCACGACAAAATTCAAGAAAAAGGAGATTATTCCTAAGGGTTCTGCAGCCTCTCGAAAATAAGTACATACGTCTTCGTACAGATCTGCAAGACTCTACTAAACCTGCTCATGACCGTTGAGTCCTATGTAACCTAGGCTCTGATACCAACTTGTCACGAACCCAAATCCTAAACCGGCCGTTATGGCGCCTATCGTAGAAATAGGCTAGCAACCAATCACATATTTACAGTTTCTTCCCAAAATTCCCAACTCATTTCCAACATTTCATAAACATATATAAATTACTGAATCTATTAAGCAAAACAAACAGTTAAACAGTCTAAAACCATCCCCAAGATCCGGAGTCAACATGTCATGAGCATCTAAGGAATATACCAAAATTTTTACTATTATTATACAAAACCTCGGAACGAAGAACTAGGTACAAATTAAGAAAAGGGAAAACAGAGCTGCTGCGGATGCGGAAAAAAAGCTTATGTCCCGACTTCGGCTCTGCACGGAAATAGATGACTAACGCTCGGTATCAACACATGTATATGCACACAGGGGTGCAGGGAGTAATATGAGTATGCCAACTCAGTAGTAATGGAAATAAATCAAGTCTAAGCAGTAAGAAACACATAAAATCAAATAATCAGTTCACAATAAGCATAACCTTTCTTTCCAACAGTATATACATATATATATGAAATCGACATGCCTTAAAAGCCAACTTCAGTAAACATTCTTTGAAAAATGTATTTTCCAACAATTTTAGAAATAAAAATACCTGAAGAATTTAGTGTAAAATGAAATAAGGCATAAGTAGCCCCTCGGGCAAAAACATGAATCATAAATCGCCCCTCGGGCAGAACATCACTCAGCATACCTCACAGTCACTTAATATCAGCCCCTCGGGAAACCTCACTGTCACTCATGCCTCCCAGTCACTCGGTACTCGCACTCAGTACGTACTTGCACTCACTGGGGTTGTGTATAGACTCCAGAGGGGCTTCTTCAGCCCAAGCGCTAATATCAAGCCACCTCGTCGCATATCATATCCTCACAATCAGGCCCTCGGCCTCACTCAGTCAGTAACTCTCAAAAGCCCCTCGAGCGTATCAGTAAAATGGGGTACCCGACCCAAACATCATTTTATATCTCAAAATAGTATAAATAAGGCTGAGTTTCAAAATCAGTTAAACATAACCAGACTAAGTGTAAATCATAAGTCAACACAGTGAAGAAAATATCAGTAAAAAGCCCCCGAGGGGTCTAAACAAGTCGGTACGACGCCCCAAACATGGCTTATGGCCCAAATATAGAAATAGTTTTAGAACACAATTTAACATATGATTTTAGAGTAAAAATACGCAACTCAATAGTTGCCGCGGAGAGGACGAATTCCAATCCAAAAATCAGTGCACGCCACATACTCGTCATCCGACATATGCGCCATTCTAAAAACAGTGAGAAATACGAAGTCCGGAGTTTCATACCCTCAGGAAAATATTTATAGCCATTACTTACCTCCACAGGACCAAAATACTAATCCGTGATGCTCTTGCCCCTCAAATCGGCTCCCGATTGCTCCGAATCTAACCAAAACCAGATTAACATCATCAATATACGCTAAAGGAACAAAACCCAATCGGAAGCTATCAATTTTAAGCACAATTCCCTAAATTGGCCAACCCCGAGCCCCGGACCCACGTCTCGGAGTTCAATAAAAAATACGTCACAAGAATCCTTATCCCTTCCCGAGTCTACACATATAAAATGCGCCAAAATCCGACCACAAAAAACTCCCAAATTCCTTAATTACAAGTCTCAATATCCCAAGCCCTAAACCCCCAATTTATGCCACTTAATCCATAAATTTCAAGCCTAATCCGTCAAAAAATAACATGAAATGGAGTTTATAGTCCGGGAAACTTACCTCCTCTGAAGACTCTCGAATTCCTCCTTCAAATTGCTCCCAAATTGGCTCAACCCGCATGCAAAACTGAAAGAAATGCCAAAATTTTGCGGAGGCACCTATTTATACCTCCTTCCCGGTTAATCCGCACCTGCGGATAATTCTTCGCACCTGCGGTCCCAGGTGCGCACCTGCGTAATTCCACTAAAAGTCCAAACTCCGCACCTGCGAGTCCTTTTCCGCACCTGTGACTCCGCAGGTGCGGTCCCACATCCGCATCTGCAGTCCCACACTGAGCTGCCCAAATTCCGCACCTGCGGATACCCTTTCGCTTTTGCGGGCCCGCACCTGCGGCTCCCTATCCGCAGGTGCGGTCACACCAATAAAATAACACCAGTATCAATTTTGCTGCAAATTCCTAAGTCCAAACCTGCGTTAACCATCCGAAATCAATCCTAAGCCCCTCATGGCCCAAACCAAACATACCAACACATCCCATAACCTTATTCGAACTTAGTCGAGCCTTCAAAACACCAAAAATAGCGCAAAAACACCAAAATCACATCAAATTCAAGCCTAAGAACTTTGAAAGTTCTAAATTTCACCAAGGATGCTGAAACCATCCAAAACACATCCGATTGACCTGAAAATTTGCACACATATCCAAAATGACATTACAAACTTGCTCCAACTTTCGGAATTCCATTCCGACCCTGATAGCCTATTTTTCCCTACCGACGGGAAATCGCAAAAAACTAACTTTCGCTAATTCAAGCCTAATTCTACACCGGACATCAAAAAATCATTCCAAACACACTCCTAAGTCCCAAATCACCTAACAAAGCTGTCCGAGCCATAAAATCTACATTCCGAGGTTGTTTACCAATAAGTCAACTCCCAGTTGTCTTTTTCAACTATTAAGCTAATTTAAGAGACTAAGTGTCTCAGTTCTTACCAGGACCACTCTGAACCCAAACCAATCGACCCAACACAACATAAATAGGTTAAGAAACATATGATTAAGCATAAACGGGGAAAACGAGGCTAATCTCATGTAACGACCAGCCGAGACGTTACACTCATTAATGATGATTACAATAGTAAACAATCGCTGCAACATCTTTACCAACAATGTTGAATTGAAATCTAGTTTCTAAAATAGGTGCCCTTATTCACATCCTTTAGTAAAATTCTTTATAAGTCACAACACCATCATGACAATACTAACTAACATCATCACTTTATTTTCTTCCATGATTTCTCAGTATTCGACTGATAATTCTTATTTATCAAACTCATACGTGCTGACTGTATCCATCCAAATCTATTCTCAAATTATCTTTCAATTTTGAAAAAAATTGACACTTTCTGTCTATTAGCCCAAACATCTTGTTTTATAACTTGAACCTTGAGCTTTATTCTCGTCATTTATATATTTTCCACAATAGGTAATCAATACGATCAAGAATCTGTACTCTTACTTCAGGAACAAACGCACGGTCTAGAGTTTGACTAAAGTGAAACTCCCTAGATGCCATTGTAGCCTCCCCGATATAAGTGTGTCCGGCAACACACTGATAAGAAGGAATCTACTTGACACGGCTCCATAGACATCCTAGGACTCGCCTTAAAATCTAGTGCTCTGATACCAAGTTTGTCACAACCCAAAACCACGTGACCGACACCTGGCACACTACCCGATCCGAGCGAACCAAACCATGTGATGCACCCAAATCAACAACAACAACAACAACAATAACGACCCAGTATAGTCCCACAAGTGGGGTCTGAGGAGGGTAGTGTGTACGCAGACCTTACCTCTACCCCGATGGGATAGAGTGATGCACCCAAATCATATGCATGAAAACTAATTTCACTGCGGAAGCTCCTTGAAAATTATATACATTTCCAAGTTAAATGATAAAATATTTTCCAAAATCACTCATGACGCCGTTCATGATAATAACAATGAGACTAAGTAAAATAAGTACATTTTCATGTATGTCGTATACAACCCCATTACTACAACTTTTCACAACTATCTATGGAGACTCTATACAAAAGAATAGAATTAAACACTTGGGCTAATACCCGACTAGCATAAATTAAGAAAAAACCATATTATAGCTTCCACGAAATAGGAGTGGTGCCTCACCATATACCTCAGGAAGAGAGCCATCCTAGCCCTGACCGCATGCCACGTATCATACCTCATTCTGAAACATGTAAAGTAAGCAGGGCCCTGAAGGGGGCCCCCTAAGGGCTGGATACACCATAACGGTACTCAATAAGTGTCATAGACTCTCTCTAACTTAAGTTCTTGGGACAAACTTTACAAAAATAATGCATCAATATTTGATATAAAACGATAAGAAATTTTATCAATTCATGCTACTTGTCATTTTAAATAAAAGTCATGTGAAATATAACCCACAATATAAGCTTTTAAAATATTTATATCAACCCAAGCTTTCTAGGTAAAATCATATAAATCATTCTTATTTGCTTTAAGTCATTGAAATCACTTTCGGCTCCTTAGGCTTAAACATAAGAAAATCATCATTACTTTTCACCGGGAGTACTATACCATCCCCGACATAAGAAGGTCAACTAGGTTATGCACCTAGCGGCAAGTATCATATACTCTACTTGCTCAGGTTGTCTCATTGTAGTGCCGTACGAATCGACTCAGCCATGCTAATAATATCACAAAATAGTACCCTATCGAGGGAGAGCACTCTGCCGTAGTCTATACCACAAAGTGGCCATCTACACCTACACCGGCCCGTGTAGTTTCATGATGACGAACACAATATATTCGAAGTCAATCTCGGTGAAAAAAAGTAACTCCCAAAATATTTGATACCTCAATAATAGATTCATAGCGTAGTAGCTTCAAAGGATCAAGTTTTATCAAATCATAGCATTTATAGAAAATCTAAATCATTTGAACAAATATTGAAGAAACATCCTTTTACATGTTAAAGTCTTAGTAATTTAACATCAATCTTTAAAAACATACTACAAGTGCTACTCTATTTATCAATCTTCAAAAGAAATACTTTCCATGAAAACTTATCTTTAGCACTCAAATATGTATACTCTTATCAATATGTAAATTTTGATAAAAACTTATAACATTTACCTTAAGTGTCATTTGGCCAACAAGATTTAAAATAAAGTTTTACAAAGAAACATGACACTACATATGCAGCATAATATTTTAGTACATGGAGGCACCCGTACTTGTTTGTCCCCACAAGCACGAAAGCACATTTGCGAATAATTTAAGCATTAACTCGAAACATGCTTTTAGAGAAAATCCCTCAAGAAGAGTAAGTTTTAATCAACTTACCTCGCTTGCGCTTTATTAACATTCACAAGCTTTTAATCCTTCTCTAACATCGTAACATTGAGTAAAATCCTCATACTCCACCAACAAACTGATATCTACTATTACAATCCCAATTACAATCAGAATATGACTAAAAAATATTGATCAATATCCATTTATGTCTCACAAGTTGGCTACAAGCCTCCAGCTCAAATCGTCTAATAGGTTCACTTACAACCACATTCAACTCCACTCTTATTATTTAATAACCATTTGAAGTCATCAATGATACTACATTAATTCTCCGACACCGCCAAATTACTATTCATCGTCTTCCTTAACCAACATTTCCAAAACATTCAATTTGGTGATTACTTAGTTGGATACTTCCAACTTAGCTAGAAAATGATTCCATAGGTTCATTGCATCCTTTAATTTCATTTCTAAGAACACTATTTATCTTCCCCTCATTTTGTCAAAAACACTATTCATGCCATGAACTAGGGTTTGTGAAATTAATTATCCAACCATAAAAACTGTAAATAAATATTATAATTATTCTCACCGAATCGTAAGAAATGAGCTTGAAGCATTAGTGTTACCTTCTTGAAGATTTTCCTTAAAAATCCAATGTTTGGGAAATTTGGTGTTCTTGAACAACTTGAAAGGTTTCTAGGGATTTCAAAGATTGAATAATGTTAATACTAGTGTTAATAGGATATTATTATCTTACAATATCCATAAAAAACTCACCTTGTATTCTTAATGTCACGACCCCAAATCCTAAATCGGCCGTGATGGTGCCTATCATGGAACTAGGCTAGCCAACAATTACATACTGACATAATATTTCATAATTTCCAAAACTATTCCGATATTTTCACAAAAATTTCTTTCGCTTAAGTAGTTTAAATAACCAAAATGAGTAAAACAATTTATACACTACCCCAAAACCTGGAGACAACTGTAATGAGCATCTACGAACAATACAAAATAGCCCTACTGTAAAAATACATCAAGACTCGAAACGAGGAACTAAGTACAAAACAAGAAATGGGAAAAGAGATGTTGTGGACGCTGAACAGCTACCTCGAAGTCCCAACTCCGGCTCCACACGAAGGAAGAAAACTAGCGCTCGATACCAGCACCTGTATCTGCACAGAGGGGTGCATGGAGTAATGCGAGTACGCCAACTCAGTAGTAATGAAAATAAATCAAGTCTAAGCAGTAAGAAACACATAAGATCAAATCATCCATTCACAATAAGCACAACCTTTCTTTCCAACAGTGTATACATTAAATCAACATGCTTTAAAAAGCTGACTTCAGTAAAATCCTTTGAAAAATGTGTTTTCCAACAATTTCAGAAAAAATACCCAAAGAGTTTAGTGTAAAATGAAATAAATCATAAATAGCCTCTCGGGCCAAAACATCTATCATAAATCGCCCCTCGGGCAAATCATCACTCAGAATCAGTCGCTAAGCATACCTCACAATCACTCGGTATCAGCTTCTCGGTCAACCTCACAGTCACTCATGCCTCCCAATCACTCGTCACTCGGCACTCGCACACAGTAGGTACCTGCACTCACTGGGGGTGTGTACAGACCCCGGAGGGGCTCCTTCAACCCAAGTGCTAAAATCAAGCCACCTCGTGGCATCTCATATCCTCACAATCAGGCCCTCAGCCTCACTCAGTCAGAAACTCTCAGTAAGCCACTCGGGCTATCAGTAAAATGGGATACTCGACCCAAAACATCATTTTATATCTCAAAATAGTATAAATAAGGCTGAGTTTTGAAAACAGTTAAACATAATATGACTGAGTGTAAATCATAAGTCAACACGGTGAGGAAATAGCAGTAAAAGCCCCCAAGGGGTCTAAACAAGTTGGCGCAAGGACCCAAACATGGCTTACAACTCAAATATAACAATAGTTTTAAAACACAATTTAACATATGATTTACAGTATATACGCAACTCAATAGTTGCCGCAGAAAGGACCAAGTCCAAATCCAAAAATTAGTGCACGCCGCACACTCGTCATCCGGCATGTGCGCCACTCCAAAAATGGTGAGAAAATACGAAGTCCGGGGTTTCATACCCTCAGGACAATATTTATAGTCATTACTTACCTCAACCCGGCCCAAATACTAATCCGCGATGCTCTTGCCTCTCGAGTCGGTTCCCGATTGCTCCGAATCTAACCACAACCAGATTAACATAATCAATATACGCCAAAGGAACAAGGCCCAATAGAAAACTATCAATTTTAACCAAAATTCCCGAAATTGGCCAAACCCGAGCCCCGGGCCACGTCTCGAAATTCGATAAAAATCGCATCACAAGAATTCTTATCCTTTCCCGAGTCTACACATATAAAATGCATCAAAATCTGACCACAATTGACCCTTAAATTCCTTAATTATAAGTCTCAATTTCCCAAGCCCTAAACCTCCAATTTATGCCATTAAAACCACTAATTCCAAGCCTAATCCGTCAAATAACAACATACAATCGAGTTTTTAGTCCGAGAAACTTACCTCCACAGAAGACCCTCGAAATCCTTCTTCAATTTACTCTCAAAATGCCTCAACCTGCATGAAAAAGTGATGAAAAATGCCAAAAATTCGCGAAGGCAAGTATTTATACTTCCTGCCCAGTGAAACCGCACCTGCGGCCCTTGCTCCGCACCTGCGGTCCCAGGTGCGCACCTGTGGAATTCCACTTAAGGCCCAAATCTCGCACCTGCGGCTCCGAAGGTGCGACCCATGTCTTGCACCTGCGTCTTTCTCCAGCCTGACCCCTTTTCGCACCTGCGCAAGTCACCCCCCACTTGCAGCTACCCTTCCGCAAGTGCGGCCACACTAGAAGCCTGGCACCAGCAGCTTCTTCAGCTGTATTTTCCAGCTTCAATCCCTACGATGACTATCCGAAATCATCTTGAGTCCCTCGGGACCCCAACCAAAAACACAAACAAGTCCCATAACCTTATTCAAACTTAGTTGAGCCTTCAGAACACCCAAAAGAACGCCAAAACACCAAAATCACATCGGGTTTAAGCCTATGAACTTTGAGATTTCTAAATTCCGCCAATGATGCCGAAACCAACCAAAACACGTCCGAATGACCTGAAATTTGCACTCACGTCCAAAATAACACTACAAACCTGCTCCAACTTTCAAAATTCGATTTCGACCCCGATAGCTAACTTTCCACTGCCGACCGGAAATCACCAAAAACTCAACTTCGCCAATTCAAGCCTAATTCTACACCGATATCAAATCCACATTCCGAACATACTCCTATGTCCCAAATCACCTAACGAAGCTATCCGAGCCATAAAATCTATATTTTGAGGTCGTTTACAAATAAGTCAACTCTCAGTTGACTTTTCCAACTATGAAGCCAATTTAAGAGACTAAGTGTCTCAGTTCTCACCACGACCACTCCGAACCCGAACCAACTGAATCAACATGACAAAATCAGGCTAAACAACACATAATAAAGTAGAAATAGGGAAAACGGGGCTAATCTCACAGAACGACCAGCCGGGTCGTTACATCCTCCCCCTCTTAAACCAACGTTCATCCTCAAATAGGTCTAGAAACATACCTCAAATCTCAAATAAGTGAGGATATCTGCTCTACAACTCCCGCTCGGCCTCCCAGGTGGCATCCTCCACCGGATGTCCTCTCCATTGAACCTTCACTGAAGCTATATCCTTATACCTCAGCTTTCTGACCTGACAACCCAAAATAACCACTGGCTCTACCTCATATGACATATCACCCTCGAGCTGAAGTCCAAAACATGAGACGGGTCACCAACATACTTCTGGAGCATCGAAACATGGAACACCGGATGAATACTCGATAAGCTGGGTGGCAAGGCAAGTCTATAAGCCACCTCCCCAATCTTCTCAAGCACCTCAAATGGCCCAATGAACCGGGGACTCAGCTTTCCCATCTTCCCAAACCTCATAACACCCTTCATGGGTGACACCTTCAGCAGAACCTTCTCCTCAACCATGAAAGACACATTTCGGACCTTCCGGTCCGCATAACTCTTATGCCTAGACTGTGCCGTGCGAAGCCGCTCCTGAATCAACTTCACCTTACCCAACACACCTGAACCAAGTCTATGCCCAATAGCCTATCCCCACCCGGCTCAAACCAACCAACTGAAGATCTACACCTCTAATCTGATCATAAAGAGAAGACCTGGAGGCTACACAAGCCAATACCCGCGGGGGATCTGATAGATCCAATCTCACCAACTGACCCGCTAAAGCCTGAACATCAAGTGCTAAAAGTCGCTCTGCTACTGGAAGGTAGGCTAGACTCCCCAAACTCTCTGCTCTGCGACTCAGGGCATCGACCACTACATTGGCCTTCCCCGGATGATATAGAATGGTGAGGTCATAATCCTTGAGGAGCTCCAAACATCTCCTCTGACGCAAGTTCAGGTCCTTCTGCTTAAGCAGATGCTGCAAACTACGGTGATCAGTGAAAATCTCATAATGCACTCCATACAAATAATGGCGCCAATCTTCAAGGCGTGGACAATAGCTGCTAGCTCAAGATCGTGCACTGGATAATTCTTCTCATGCACCTTCAACTGTCTGGATGCGTTGGCAATCACCCTACCATCCTGCAACAAAACCGCCCCAAGGCCAACTCTCGAGGCGTCACAGTAAACTGTATAAGAACCTGAACCTGTAGGCAAAACCAACACCGGAGCTGTAGTCAAAGCTGACTTGAACTTCTGAAAGCTCTCCTCACACTCCTCAGTCCACCTGAACTGAGCACCCTTCTGGGTCAGCCTGGTCATAGGTGCTGCAATAAAAGAAAATCCCTCTACAAAACGACGATAGCACCTTGCCAAACCAAGGAAACTACGAATCTCGGTAGCTGATGACGGTCTAGGCCAGCTCTGCACTGCCTCTATCTTCTTCGGATCAACCTGAATGCCCTCACTGGACACCGCGTGCCCCAAGAACGCTACTGAATCAAGCCAGAACTCACACTTTGAAAATTTTGCATATGACTTCTTCTCCCTCAAGGTCTGAAGCACAACTCTCAAATGCTGCTCATGATCCTTCCGAGATCGGGAATACACCAAGATGTCATCGATAAACATGATGACGAAAGAATCCAGATAAGTCCGGAATACACTATGCATCAAGTGCATAAAGGCCGCTGGGGCATTGGTCTGCCCGAATGACATAACCAGCCGGCCGACCGTGATGTCACGACCCCAAATCCTAAGCCGGCCGTGATGGCGCCTATCATGGAACTAGGCTAGCCAACAATTACATACTGACATAATATTTCATAATTTTCAAAACTATTCCGATCTTTTCACAAAAAATTCTTTCGCTTAAGCAATTTAAAGCAACAAAATGAGTAAAACAGTTTAAACACTACCCCAAAACCTGGAGTCAATCGTCATGAACATCTACGAACAGTACAAAATATCCCTATTCTCAAAATACATCAAGATTCAGAACGAGGAACTAAGTACAATACAAGAAATGGGAAAAGAGATGTTGTGGACGCTGAAAAGCTACCTTGAAGTCCCAACTCCGGCTCCACACGAAGGAAGGAAACTAGTGCTTGATACCATCACCTGTATCTGCACACAGGGGTGCAGGGAATAATGTGAGTACGCCAACTCAGTAGTAATGAAAATAATAAAGTCTAAGCAATAAGAAACACATAATCTCAAACCATCCATTCACAATAAGCACAACCTTTCTTTCCAACAGTGTATACATTAAATAAACATGCTTTAAAAAGCTGACTTCAGTAAAATCCTTTGAAAAATGTGTTTTCCAACAATTTAAGAAAAATACCTAAAGAGTTTAGTGTAAAATGAAATAAATCATAAATAGCCCCTGGGGCCAAAATATGTATCATAAATTGCCCCTCGGACAAATCATCACTCAGAATCAGTCGCTAAGCATACCTCACAATCACTCGGTATCATCCCGTCGGGGCAACCTCAAAGTCACTCATGCCTCCCAATCACTCGTCACTCGGCACTCACACTGAGTAGGTACCTGCGCTCAGTGGGGGTGTGTACAGACTCTGGAGGGGCTCCTTCAGCCCAAGCGCTAATATTAAGCCACGTCGTGGCATCTCATATCCTCACAATCAGGCCCTCTACCTCACTCAGTCAGAAACTCTCAGTAAGACACTCGGGCTATCAATAAAATGGGGTACTCGACCCAAAACATCATTTCATATCTCAAAGTAGTGTAAATAAGGCTGAGTTTCGAAAACAGTTAAACATAATATGACTGAGTGTAAATCATAAGTCAACACGGCGATGAAATAGCAGTAAAAGCCCCCAAGGGGTCTAAACAAGTCGGCGCAAGGCCCCAAACATGGCTTATAGCCCAAATATAACAATAGTTTTAAAACACAATTCAACATATGATTTACAGTAAATACGCAACTCAATAGTTGCCGCGGAAAGGACCAAGTTCAAATCCAAAAATCAGTGCACGCCGCACACTCGTCATCCGGCATGTGCTCCACTCCAAAAATGGTAATAAAATACGAAGTCATGGGTTTTATACCCTCAGGACAAGATTTATAGTCATTACTTACCTCAACCCGGCCCAAATACTAATCCGCGATGCTCTTGCCTCTCGAATCGGCTCCAGATTTTGCAGAATCTAACCACAACCAGATTAACATCATCAACATACGCTAAAGGAACAAGGCCCAATCGAAAACTACCAATTTTAACCAAAATTCCCAAAATTGGCCAAACCCGAGCCCTGGGCTGACGTCTCGGAATTCGATAAAAATCGCATCACAAGAATCCTTATCCTTTCCCGAGTCTATACATATAAAATGCATCAAAATCCGACCACAATTAACCCCTAAATTCCTTAATTATAATTCTCAATTTCCGAAGCCCTAAACCCCCCAATTTATGCCATTAAATCCACTAATTCCAAGCCTAATCCGTCAAATAACAACACAGAATCGAGTTTTTAGTCCGAGAAACTTACCTCCACAGAAGACCCTTGAAATACTTCTTCAATTTGCTCCCCAAATGCCTCAACCCGCATGCAAAAGTGATGAAAAATGCCAAAAATTCGCGGAGGCAAGTATTTATACTTCCTGCCCAGTGAAACCGCACCTGCGGCCCTTGCTCCGCACCTGCAGAATTCCACTTAAGGCCCAAATCTCGCACCTGCGGCTCCGCAGGTGCAACCAACATCTCGCACCTGCGACTTTCTCCAGCCTAACCCCTTCTCGCAACTGCTTAAGCCACCCCGCACCTGCAGCGTCGCACCTGTGGCTACCCTTCCTCAGGTGCAACCACACCAGAAGCCTGGCACCAACAGCTTCTTCAGCTGTATTTTCCAACTTCATTCCCTCCGATGACTATCTGGAATCATCCCAAGCCCCTAGGGACCCCAACCAAAAACACAAACAAATACCATAACCTTACTCAAACTTAGTTGAGCCTTCGAAACACCCAAAACAATGCCAAAACACCAAAATCACATCGGATTTAAGCCTATGAACTTTGAGATTTCTAAATTCCGCCAATGATGCCGAAACCAACCAAAACACGTTTGAATGACCTGAAAATTTGCACACACGTCCAAAATGACACTACGAACCTGCTCCAACTTTTGGAATTCTATTTCGACCCCGATAGCTAACTTTCCACTGCCGACCAAAAATCACCAAAAACTCAACTTTGCCAATTCAAGCCTAATTCTACACCGGACATCAAAACCACATTCCGAACACACTCCTAAGTCCCAAATCACCTAACGAAGCTATTCGAGCCATAAAATCTATATTCCGAGGTCGTTTACCAATAAGTCAACTCCCGTTGACTTTTCCAACTATTAAGCCAATTTAAGAGACTAAGTGTCTCAGTTCTCACCACGACCACTCCGAAACCGAACCAATCGACTCAACATGACAAAATCAGGCTAAAAAACACACAATAAAGTAGAAACAGGGAATTCGGGGCTAGTCTCACGGAACGACCGGCTGGGTCGTTACACTTAAGTAGTCCCTAAGGTCGAATCCACCATGAAAGAACCAATCCCTAGCTCAAGATAATCCCCAAAAATGGCTGCTGCCCGTAACTGCCTTATATAGGCACATGTGCTTCAGCGAGTTGTACCTCGTATTCCAAGTTTCCCCCTGCTGAATACCTTTTACTAAAACACCCATATCTCCTTGTAGAAATGACCAAATGACAAACAGTTTGAAGCATTAGAATCTAGACTCAAAGATATTTCATTTGATATGTTTTCCACCATATAACTCCTTATATATATCTAGATGTTCTCGTCCAAAGTTAGATCTTGTGTGTACTCATTTAGAACTTTAGTCTATCATGTAATTTCCAACTTGACTTAGACTTAGGGCTCTCCTTAGACCCCATATCACTTATAATATGCATCGTACACTTAATATCATATCCAACTAATATTCATCATATTAATAGTCCCCGTCTGCACAGAAAATAATGTAATTAGCACACATAAACTTTCTTAATAGAGCTTATGTATTTCAAAATTTTTGGGGATGCTACATCAGTCATCAATCTCTCTAGTCTCTCGGGATCACAACACTCATGCTAAGCAACCCTAATCAATAATACAATATGTGACAATGTACAATAGCATAGACTAAGATATGATATTAAATGATGAATGCGATTGAGCACATAACTGTAATTAAGCAAATAACTTAACAACAAGGAACGACCACGGTGGGTCCCAATAGCACCAACATATATCGTAAACATGATTTCTAGCATGAATTACAGCTCAAGTACTCTAACACATAGAGTACAATAAAAATGTTCATATAAGATTGCTACACAGTTCTATGGAATCGACTAAATCACAATTCGCACGGTGCACGCCTACATGCCCATCACCTCGAACATGCTTCACCTCAGACCATTCACATAATCATGAAATTTGGGGCTTCATACCCTCAGAACCAAGTTTAGAAGTGTTACTTACCTCAAACGGTGAAAAACTCTACTCCAACAAGCTCTTGCCTCGCGAAACGGCCTCCAAATGCCTCCAATCTAGCCACAAATAGTTCGACACAATCAACACGAGCTAAAGGAATCAATTTCATATGAAATTACTAAGTTCTTAATCAAAAGTCAAAAAGTCAACCAAAAATCAGCCCCCAGGCCCACGTCTCAGAATCCAATCAAAGTCACAAAATCTAGAATCCCATTCAACCACGAGTCTAACGATACCAAATTTACCAAAATACAACACCAAATTGACACTCAAATCCCCAATTTAAACTCTCCAAATCCCTAGCCTCAACTACCAAAATTACACCTCAAAACCACACAATCTAGGTGGGAAAATCAATGGGGAGACATAATTATTGAGTAAATTTAAACACAAGTGACTTAACTCAATAATTTTTTCGAAATTCCTCTCAAAATCGCCTAATCCCGAGCTTGGAATCTTCAAAAATGAAGAAAAACCACTGCCCATTGAAAACGAAATCCACCGGGTAAAGGCCCAATGTCCAGAGGTCTCTGGGATTGACCTCTGGACCAAGAATAATGATAATGAATGCTGTGAGAAGACCATGCATGCCACCAATTCTGACAGAGCACAAAGAATTCTGAGGATTTGACCTTGCATCGATTAGGTCTAGGATTTCAGATTAGGATTTTAAAATCCAGTCGTTGAGAAAAATTAAGTAAAGCCTCAAACTTCACAACCTAGGGATGAAACATTTCGATTCTGTCAGTTGGATTTGAGAAACAAAATGAAAATGATGCTTTGATTTTATGGTCATGCTCTGGTGTTTTAGATTCCAAGCACAAAAGGGAAAGATCAGTAGAATTTGAGGATGGAGAAGTAGGGAATGACGATTTGATTTAGGGTTTTGTGACCTTGCACTGATTTGTACAAGGTTCCATGACTGATGGGGCTCGAAGGGATGAGAGAAAAGAGAAGGTTTTGGGAAAGGGGAGTAGCTGGTCTTGGGCGAGAATGATTAGGGTTGGTCTTGTGTGAGTGTTTGAGAGCGATGACGTGGCATGCTGTAATTGGTTCAAATATAATGGCATGGATTGCCATGTTGGAAAGGGAGGGGTGGACTTTGTCTTAGTATTTCTGGATTGGGTTGTATATTTGGGCTAAAATGATTTAACTAATAGCCATTTTGTATTTAATGAAGGAATTACAATTTTAGCCTTTTAGTTTTTTAACCCTTTTAAAATTAATTTAAATAAACTTAAAAATTTCAATAAAATGTGGTAAAAATTATAATTACTATATATGTTACGAATTATTTTAATTAATTATCTATAAATAATGCATCTTTCAAATTATATCACTAATTTCAAAATATTATCATAGTAACCTAATTTGCTAGAAATTAAGGAGTAAATTTGTCAAATTAATTATAAATCCTCTGTAATGTATATATAAAAGTTATTTTAATAATAGTAAATATATTTATAATTACATAATATTAGTACTACAGGATTAATTTTGAAACTTAATACTTAACTAATTTTATATATATATATATATATATTCATTAATAGAAAATACTTTCAAAATATTTATTGTAAATTATTACGTATGAATAAATTAATTTTAAAAGGGAGGGTCAAAATTGGTCGTCAACAGCCGCCCTTCTTTCACCGGAGACGATGAAAGAGTTTTCGGGCAAAGAAATTGAACCAAAGTCAATTTTTTCCCGACTTTAGGCACGCTTTGCAAGAATGGCATGAAAACTATGAGTTACAAAATTGAGTTGAGGAAGAATCTAGAAAAGTTTGGGAATATTGGGTCGAATTCTGGCTTTGAATTTCTTACATACCTCGGGCGTAACGAGGATCAGACCTCATGTGGTTCTAGAGTATAGATTTTGGGGGAGCGGCACTCGCAAAAATTTCCCCAGTATCGTAATGTGGCGATACGGCAAGACGGAAGATTGGTCACTCATGGTAGCTTGAATTTTGCAGCCTGATATGAATGATTCAAAATTTTGAGTTTGCTGGTCATCTTGAGCTGGGATCTTGGGCTCGTTACTGGGTTGGATGTCCCTACAATGTTCTAGTTTGTTTTGTTGCTAAGAAAAGGTTCCACACTACGGTGTTTGTTCCTGCAAAACAAAATGAAATACACACATACCAATATATTGTATGTAGAATACATTAAGATGCGATGTAAATGATACAAGAATGATGATATCTGCTTGCCGACAACCATTATTTGGGATTGGGATGATGGGATACTTGATCCTGACTCGATTTGTTAGCCGGGCTGGGTACCGTTCCGCAACTGTCCAAGAATTTGAAAATTTCTCCACTTATTGGGAGAGCGTGATTGGTAAAGTGTGTCTCCACTTGTTAGGAGAGCTTTGCACTAAGAAATGTCTCCGCTTGTTGGGGGAGCTTGATTTGTAAAGTGTTTCTCCGCTTGTTGGGAGAGATTTCCACTGAAATGTAAAGTATTCTCCGCCCGGGAGTGATCGTATCATGCCTAAAGCTGCACGAACAAAATGTTAAAACTCAAAGTAATATCGAAATGAAATATAAGCATGCCCAAGAGATACTCTTGACTATGAAGCTAGGTTGCAGCCATTAATTTGCAGAACGTTGGTGACAAGGTTTGCGATTGTCTACTCCGGCATCCGTGATTGACGGAGCGGTGTTGCGGATTGCTTTTTGTTGTGAAGTTTGAAGTTCGCTATATAAAAGGATCCAGTTGGCAAAGCCGACGTTTGATTTGTACAAGGCTCTCCGATTGATTGAGCTGACGGTTTACTATATACAGGACTTCAATTGGTGAAACCGACGTGTGATTTCTACAGGGTGCTCCGATTGATTGAGCCGATGGTTTGGTATTTACAGTACTTCAATTGGCGGAGGCGATGTGCGATGTGTACAGGGTGCTCTGATTGATTGAGCAGACGATTTTCTATATACATGTTTTTGTGTCAGCTATCTAATTCTGAGGCACCTGTAAAGGATTCAAGAGTTAGCCCTAGATGTATTTGAATATTTATGGTAAAAGAAGGAGAGATAACCTTATGTAAGTGGCGGGTCTGTCATTTTCTCTAGTGTGGTCTCAGCGATTCTTTACTCCCATTTGACCCTGCACTCAAAGAAAACTTCTTAGTAGGGAGGGGGAAAAGTTGTTTTGCATCGACCATGGTATTGATTTTCCCCAGCCTTAGACATGATAAATCCACGGAGTTCGGTAGAAGGAAAAAATTACTTTATATATATACATATATTGAAAATACTTGTTTCTTTTAAGGTAAATGCCGTCGTTCTGGATTATGACATGTTTCGAAGGGTTTTCCACATGCGAATGTATCCGTTTGAAAACTTCATCCCGATTCTATCGATCATCCATGATGTTTTGGATAATGAGGCTACTTGTTGTTGCGATTGCATCCTAATTAAGGAAAATGCATTACAGAGGTTTCCTAAGGTTATGACCGTACCCTTTCAGGTTGCCTACGTATCAAAAATAGAATCAGGTCTTATCTTAGTTCGTGAGATGATTATAAAATATGATAAAATGACCGAGCCTTACTCACGTAGCCTACGTATCCAAAAGGGAATCAGGTTGGAACGAAGTTCAATTACAATAGGTGCAAAATGATGAGATTAAGAAATGAAAATAGCTGATTCTGACTTAGACAACCTACGCATCCAAATGGAATCAAGCTAGAATGTAGTTTAATTATAAAATACGAATGAATCCGATGAGGATTTCCTACGTATTCCTTTTTGAGGCTAGAATGTAGTTTAATTATAAAATACAAATGTATCCGTTTGAGAACTTCGTCCCGATGCTATCAATCTTCCGTGGTGTTTTTGAAAATGCGGCTACTTGCTGTTGCGATTGCATCCTAATTAAGGAAAATGCACTACAGAGGTTTCCTAAGGTTATGACCGTACCCTTTCAGGTTGCCTACGTATCAAAAATAGAATCAGGTCGTATCGTAGTTCGTGAGATGATTATAAAATATGATAAAATGACCGAGCCTGACTCAGGTAGCCTACGTATCCAAAAGGGAATCAGGTTGGAACGGAGTTCAATTACAATAGGTGCAAAATGATGAGATTAAGAAATGAAAATAGCCGATTCTGACTTAGACAACCTACGCATCCAAGTGGAATCAGGCTAGAATGTAGTTTAATTATAAAATACGAATCAATCCGATGAGGATTTCCTACGTATTCCTTTTTGAGTAAATAAAATCGTCAAAGTTCCTGAACAACATACAAAAAATGATATTTGATTTTTCTATTACAAGGGAAAATGGGAGAGAAACCAAACCCTATGTGGGTTTCCTACGTATCCCTCAGTGGGAAGTCAGGTTGAACGTAGTTTTGTTAAATAAAAACCCTAACTCTATATGTCTTCAGGCGTAATATCTTTTGATTACGTCCGAGTTGATTGGCTTCATGCTGGCTCTTCCATCCATTTCTGCTAAGATTAGAGCTCCACCAGATAGTGCTTTGTGGACCATGTAAGGACCTTGCCAGTTTGGTGCAAACTTCCCTTTAGCTTCTTCTTGATGGGGGAAGATTTTCTTCACAGTCAACTGCCCCAGTGTGAATTGGCAAGGCTTCACTCATTTGTTAAAAGCATTAGACATCTTGTTCTGGTAGAACTGGCCATGACATACTTCATCCATTCTTTTCTTGTCAATGAGCATGAGCTGTTCTTGCCTGACCCGTATCCACTTTACATCGTCCAATTTCACTTATTGAGTGGCTCTTAACGATGGTATTTCAACTTCCGAGGGTATCACTTCTTGGTTTCTGTATACCAACATGTATAGCGTTGTCCCAGTAGATGTTCTCATGGTAGTCCGTTAACCTAATAAAGCGAAAGGTAGCTTCTCGTGCCATTGCTTGTGATTGTCCACTATATTTCGTAAAATCCCCTTGATATTCTTATTGACTACCTTGACTGCCCCATTCATTTGTGTTCCATAAGTTGTGGAATTGCGATGGAAAATTATGAACTTCTCGTAGATTTCTTTCATGAGGTCACTATTGAGGTTAACGGCATCATCAATGATGATAGATTATGGTATCCCAAATCTGCAAATGATGTTGTTCCGGACAAAATCTGTCACCACCTTCTTTGTGACGACCTTGTAAGTAGATGCTTCGACCCATTTAGTGAAATAATTGATGTCTACCAAGATGAAATGATGTCCATTTGACGCTGTAGGCTCTATGTGTCCTATCACGTCCATGCCCCAAGCGGTGAAAGGCCAGGGTGAACCCATTACATTTAACTTATTTGGTGGAACCTGGATGAAATCTCTGTGAATCTGGCACTGATGACACTTCTGCACCGTAGTAGATACTGTCAATTTCCATAGGCATCCAAAAGTATCCAGCTCTCAAAATATTCTTCGCTAACGTGAACCTATTCATGTGGGGCCTATATGTCCCTGCATGTATTTATTCCAACTACCTGGTTGCTTCGACGACGTCTGCATATCTCAGCAAACCTAAGTCCGGGGGTCCTCTTGTACAAGACTTCCACATTGAGAAAAAGGTGGTTTGCCAACCTCTTGAGGGCTCTCTTTTGACCATTAATAGCATTTTCTAGGTACTCCTAGGTCGCAAGAAACTTCTTGATGTCGTGATACCAAGGTTTACCATCTAGTTCTCCATTCACATGGAAGAAATAGGCATGTTGATCCTGATTTCTATATCGATGGGGTCAATGTAGTTCTTGTCTGGATGCTGAATCATAGATGATTTGTTGCTCCCAAACGCACATGCAAATATACGTGGTTGACAAGTAATATAGGATTGTAAGTCCAAATATCGTACCCACGGGGACTTATGATTAACTATTTAGTAAATTAAACCAAGACAATTAATCTATTCAAGCGATTTTCTAAAGATTATTAACTACCACTAATCTAGATTCGAAACTAAGAAACTAAAGAAACAAGTTGGCGAAATTAGTCATAAATTCAATGAGGGCCGATATTCTAGAGCTATGGGTTGGCTAACAATTCCGTTGACTTTTCCACTTAAATTGTCTAATCAATTTATCTAGTTTATTGATTGACAGGGTTAATGTTACTCGTAGCCTTCTCCCAAAGTGCTACTCTTCTATTCAAGCTAACCTAACGCCTATATTACTATGGAATTAGAATTAACACGGACGCATTAATAATTCTTGTATAGTAACCAAGCAAGGCGATTAGGTATATTCCTATCCTAACCGCAAATTTGTTCCCTATGCTCAGGTTCAAGATCTCGCTCTACTCAATTTTATGTGCAATCTAGAATTCCCTCTCCCGAGTTCAATCCCAAATTGGTAAATAGTATTCAATTGGTGATAAAAGAATCAAATAATTAAGCACAAGATTGAATAAATAAACCAATATGATAATATAATAAGAACAATTCAAGCTTCAAACTACAACGTTCATGTAGCACCCAAAACTCTAGAACTAATAAACTATGAGATTAAAAGAATAGATGAGAATAAAAACTAGTTAGAAGCCTCCTCCAAGCATGGTGTGTGTTCCCCCACGTGATTTCTCCTTCAAAGTTTGTTCGATCCCCTCCAAATTAGGTTCATAACTCCTTTTATACGAGTTGGGACCGTATAGAGCCGAAATAACTTTGTCCCGGCCGAAATAGGAAAAGTCCCCGCCCTCGGCGTCCAGACTAGCACCTGGCGCTGGCCTCAACGCCGAATCCAGTAACATTTCTAACCTTAATATCTGTACATCAATTTCTTGGTTTGCCTTTGAGAATTGGTTCCTTTCCATTTGTCTTCCACTCGGGGAGACAAAAATCAAAGGTTGTCCCCCCATTCTCTCCTATTCTTTTATTCATTTAATTTTCTTTCTTTTTCTTCTGCTTTTTATTTAATTTTGCTCCATTTCTCTTTATCTTCACACCGCTTTATTCCTACACAGTTAAAATATAATATTAAGCACAAAATAACATAATTAATACTCAAAAGATGATTAAAAAGTGCTATAACGTGAGGCAATAATGGTTACATGCATTTTTTGCCGAACATCAACACCCCACACTTAGACTCTTGCTCTTCCTCGAGTAAGCATTAAAAGCACTCTCGATAAATCAAGCATGGAAACACCACCACTTCGATTGATACTAACAATTAAGCCATATAGCAACTCAAACCATCAGATATACACTTCCTGATCATTGTGAAAGATATTCAAGTCACAAACAAACAACAAACTTCTAACTACCTAACCTCAGAGAGGGACTCTAACTCACCAAATTTATGCTCGCTCACCTACTCTGTCAAGTAAAGCTAATAACATCACCTATCTATCATGAAACAAGTGCCCTGAGAATAAATAGTCTATACACTCAAATCAAAGAATGAATATAATTCAAGGACTTAGGATCAAAGAAAAACTCTCGCACTCACAAATGAATTCACATGTATGCACAAAGAACCATAGGCTTGCCCATTATATACATTTTTACTAATTAAGTATGCTCGAATAGAATCAAATAGGACTTTAACAGGTTGTAATGTTGGCTAGGGACGTATAGGAGAACTAAATAATAGTGACTTATACTTCCCTAAGCACTTTGCACTTTTAGACATCATCACCCATTATTTTTATCTCTTAGTTTTATTTTTCATCCCTCTCTTCATCAATTGTTTCACAAGTATTTCCCTCGTATCAAGAACATTTCATTTTTTTTTCCAATGAATTTTTTTTGTTCTTTTTTTTTTCTTTCATGTCACATTCTTTTCACAAGGGCCTTTTCATCAGTTTTCAGCTATCGTTGGTCACCATTTTACGCTTAATCATCCATTTCTTCAAATTTATCAATTAATATCACAATCTAAGAAACAGTGCTCAGGGAAGCAGGGTGCAAAAACTAGAGATTCAACAAAATAATCAAGGCAAAAATACAGCTACCAAACAAAAGGCTACAGGCTCAAAGGACTATCTAGTGGTACAATATATGAAAAGGCTAAAATTCACAAGACATATCAAAGAAAGCCTATTATCATCTTCTAAATAGAGCAACACTTTTATTTCGCTTCAATAACATGCAGGGCAAGTTCTAGACTAAGATGCAAAACATGGAATATATGTAAGAAATGCTCACTCCACATGGCACAAGTATCAATCAAGATGGATCAACTTTACTCTAAGACAGACATGATCATAGTCAACAACCAAATTAGAGTAAGCTATATACAGAGTCACAACCTTGAGCTTAGGGGTCAGAAAGTCTACTATTTTATTCATTACTCAAGCACTCAGAGAAAAGTACTCCTCAACATTAGGCCTAAATATGCTAGTATCAAACACGTAAAAAATTTTGTTCTTCTCCTAAAAAATCTAACCCTAAAAATAAAAAAGCTTACCCGTTTGAACTTATAGGAAATTAAAATAGGATTTTAATATGAACTATTACAAATTTACCTAGAATCTGGTAGTACGAAACATGAGTTTCTAAGATTTAGGATTTACAAAGAAAATATAAATAATCACAAAAATCTGTTTGAAAACTCCATGAACAGATTAATAATGTCTAAAACTACCAAGGACTAGTGGTAGCTTCTATCCAGAATACACGAACATCTTCAGGGTCAGCCCCCGACTTCTTCAGCAGCTTCACTCCAATAGTGTGCACAGAGTGTGTAGAAAATCAGTATCAGTACGACCAACCCCATGTGCTGGTAAGTATATTGACTAACCCCGTCGAAGTAGTGACAAGGCTTTTAGTTAAAATATGCTCTTTAATAAACACTATAATGTAAACTAGCAATAGAAATATGCGACAAAATAATAGAATAGAGTACATAATGCAACTGTACAAAACAATAAAATAGTACCAGAAAGAATCACAATTCAACATTTTCCAACATCTTAACCGGCCCCTTCCTTAGAACAAAAGCCCATGAACCACAACAATTGCCTCAAAACTTTCATAGTGTGAAAGAAGTACTCAAGACATCAAATCTAGAGGCACAACAACACCCTTCGTGCATTTATCTTATCCTCACCATATATGCGTAAAACAGTATCAACCAAATGATAGAAATACCGATAATGGGAGAAGACTCATTCCTAAGTGCATCAAAATCGATATGACATGGATGCAATTATAACAACAGGAAGTAAGTATGATGTGTACAAGTTAAACAAATAGAAGGCATAGGCAACACACCAACGATTTAGATAGAGAATGAGGACAGAACAGTGATGACAAGTCACATAAGAACCACAAATACGACGGTAATAATTCAAGGTAAGACATGAAGATATATGCAAGAAAAGATTATCATAACATGATGCATGTCTTTCGTCCTCACTTGCACGGAAACATCCTTCGTGCCATGATCTCACAATGATACAAAAGGATAAAATTATAAATGCAATGGCACGACATCACCCTTCGTGCTTTTACTCACAAATGACATGGCACAACATCACTCTTCGTTCTTTTACTCTCAATAACATGGCACAAAATCACCCTTCATGCTTTTACACTCAATAACATGGCACGACATCACCCTTCGTGCTTTTACTCTCAATAATATGGCACGGCATCACCCTTCATGATTTTACACTCTTCCTCACATGATAATGAATATAAAATGGCACGGCATCAACCTTCGTGCTTTACACTCTTCCTCACATGATAATGAATATAAAATGACACGACATCACCCTTCGTGCTTTACACTCTTCCTCACATGATAATGAATACAAAATGGCACGGCATCGCCCTTCGTGCTTTACACTCTTCCTCACATGATAATGAATATAAAATGGCACGACATCACCCTTCGTGTTTTACACTCTTCCTCACATGATAATGAATATAAAATGGAACGACATCACCCTTCGTGGTTTACACTCTTCCTCACATGATAATGAATATAAAATGGCACTGCATCACCCTTCGTTCTTTACACTCTTCCTCACCAAGCATATGAATATCAATAAAATGGCAAGGCAGGAAGTATATATAACATCGAGGAGAGTGATCAACAAATATTCCAAACAAGTTCGCAATTACTGCTTTACAAGCCAACAATGATTCAGTGAAACCCTCAATGGACATATAATTCAAGTACTTCCACAAATCCTACAATTTATCAACAACACAAGTATGGAATCTAGCATCTAAAAAATATTGGTCATAGCAACGTATTAACGATTATGCATAGAGATGGCCGAATTAGACACATCAATGTATCCTAAGAATTTCCATCACATTAATTAATCTATATTAGGATAAGTCTCGACTCTAACATTTTATACTACGTTCTTGATATCTAGAAGTCAAGTGAGGCATGAAACAAGAAGGTTATGAAATTCTATAAGACACAATTATAACATAATCTACCCCCGAGCATGATTAACCCTGGCACATACATATACGCTCGCCACCTCATATATGTATCACCCCCGCATGTAGCAAACAATGGAAAATAGGAGGAAAAATTCCCTCAACAAAGTTAGGCAACACACTTACCTTGAACAAGTCAATTACAATACCGAGAAAACCAAGCAATGGTCCAAAAATGCCATCTCGCGCGTTCCGACCTCTGAACGGCTCGAAACTAACCAAAAACAACTCAAATACATCAAACAATACTAAAGGAACAAATCCCAATTGAAAAAGGTCGAAACTTTAATCAAAGGACCAAAATCAGCCAAAAAAGCCCAACCCGGGCCTGCGCCTCGGAACCCAACAAAACAAAAAAAATCCGACAACCCATTCAATTATGAGTCCACCCATACTAATTTCACTCAAATCCAACTCCGAATCGATGTTCAAAACTTAAAAATTCACTTTATGAAATTTAAGGCAAATACCCTCAAATTTCACTTTGAAATCATCAATCAAATCCCAAAAACGAAGATGGATTCATGCAATATAACCAAAACCGAGTAGAGAACACTTACCCCAATCCATATGGTGAAAATCGCCTCCAAAATCTCCCAAATCCGAGCTTCCCAACTCAAAATATGACCAACTGAACAAACCCTTGTTTTATATATTTTTTTTGCCAGCTATTCTGCTTCATTTCTCATTCCAAACGATCCCAAAACTAGCTTTTTATGCCTCCAATGTATTTCTTGTGAAATTCTATTCAAGTTAGGCTCTTGAGTCACTCAATTTGACATTATATTGAAGGAGATATGTTAGTTTCAATAATTGGAAATAGTGCAGAATTTTAAATACGAAGTCAGTGGCAATTTCATAATTAATATGAAAAAATCTAGCAACCCAATTCTTTATAAAATGACCATAAAATCCTCATACGGTGTCTAAATTCAGCGATTCTTTTTTGCTACGGGTCGTTAATTATGATACGGACCTAATGCTTCATTCAAAACAGAAATCGGAGCTCATTTGTTCAATATGATATCATTTATGCTTGAAAAATGATGTCAAAACATAAGAAAAACGAGCGCAACACAACCTAAACCTATCTTAAACGTACCCGAGCCCCTTTGGACCACGTCGAAACATACCAACAAGTCCCATAACATAACAAGGACTTACTCGAGCCCTCAAAATACCGAGCGAAGTGCAGATACTCAAAAAGACCTGTCGGGTCATCACATCTTAAAATTGTGCAATGTCCTCAATACACACTAAAAATAACAAGATGGTAAAAGAGACTCCCTGGTAGGCCAAAGGTTGAAGCATTAGCAGCTCACAGGATACTCAGACTTCTCCCAAGTATGATCCCTTGTGCGGGCACCTCACACTTAGTTTCAACCACCTGCTCGCTTTTGCACATGCCTATTGGCTTTGACTCCATGCTCCCACTCCTACAAAACATAAAAATAGCACTACAAAATAAAACATAATAAAAAAAACAAAACTAAAAAAAACCAATTGAATTTGGTTGCTTCCCAACAAGAGCCTTATTTATAGTATTGGCACGACGCCATCGCTTCACCACTTTTACTTTCACTTTGAGGATATGAATTAAGCCCCCAATGTTGCATCAATTTTTTTGTCACGTTCCTGGGGCTGTGGTGTAAAAATAAAGGAACCAAGCAATAGATATCGCATCTTGCACTTCTTGGCCTTTAAGTAAGGGATGTCATTTTGCCTTTTTGGTGTTGCATATTTTAGAATATAAGGGTCTTGTTCTTCATCCATATATCTCTCCAAAGGCTCGATCTCCATGTCTCCATCTAAACATTATGTAGAAAATTGATTAGAATGAGGACCAATACGCCCCAACTCCAAAACTGCATTGTTTTTTACATCCTCAATAATATATACTCCCTCAACCTTGGCATCATCAACAAAAGCATGGTCTAATGATTGGTATTCTCGTTTTAGCTCCTCAATATGGCCTAGAAGATCTTTTTCAGCTTCACACAACTTGATGTGTGGCTAGAATTCATGGTTTTAAGCATTCTGTACGTTACATTTTGTATGCGTTTGTGATAAAAATACACGTCATATGTGCATAATGGAGTTTATTTCATGTGTAGGTGAATTGGAGATGGAACCCGAGCTAAATGGATTCATAAACGTCAAAAATACGCTCAAGAGTCGAAAAGGAGTGACCCGGGCTATAGCCGGGCGGGGGCTTAAAGTCAGGCATGCCTAGGCTATAGCTGGGCGTTTGGGGCTTAAGATCAGGCCTGCCCAGGCTATAGCTGGGCGTTAGAGCCCTAAAGCCAGGCCTGCCCAGGTTATAGCTGGCCATTTGGGGCTTAACGCCTGGGGTCCCTGGTCCGGTCCAATCCGAGTTTTGAAGGTTTTAAGTGTTTCCCGGTTTGAATAGGAGTCGCCTACACATTTAGGGTTTGTCCGAAACTTATAAATAGACCAAAAAACACAACTTTGGAGGGGGAATTGGCGCGGAGGAACACACACCACGCTTGCAGGAGGCTTCTACCTAGTTTTCTTCTCTTCCTTTAATTTCATAGTTTATTAGTTCTAGAGTTTTGGGTGCTACATGAACGTTGTAGTTTGAAGCTTGAATTGTTCTTATTATTTTATCATATTGGTTTATTTATTCAATCTTGCGCTTAATTATTTGATTGCCTAATCACCAATTGAATACTATCTACGAATCTAGGATTGAACTCGGGAGAGGGAATTCTAGATTGCATATAAGATTGGGTAGAGCAAGATCTTAACCCTTCAGGGGAGCGGATTTGCGGTTAGGATAGGAATATACCTAATCGCCTTGCTTGGTTATTATACGGGAATTATTAATGCGTTCTTGTTAATCCTGATTCCATAGGAATATAGGCGTTAGGTTAGCTTGAATAGGCAAGTTGTACTTCGGGAGAAGGCTACGAGCAATATTAACCTCGTCAATCAATTAACCAGATAAATTAATTAGACGATTTAAGTGTAAAACTCAACAAGATTGTTTGCTAACCCATAGCTCTAGAATATCGGCAATTCATCTTTAAGTTAGTTGTCTCTTTNTATTTGTTTGAGTTTAGTTTAGTTGATAGTTAATCACAAGTCCCTGTGGGTACGATATGATATCTGGACTTACAATCCTATATTACTTGTCGACCACGTATACTTGCGTGTGCGTTTGGAATCAACAAGTTTTTGGCGCCGTTGCCGAAGACTTAGAAATTAACTATTCTACTAGATTGAATTTTTACTTTTGTCTATTTAAGTTTTAATTTTTTTTATTTTTCATTTGTATCTTAATTTAATATTTTATTATCTTTCTTGACATGGCATCTTGAAATGATAATTGGTCGAATAGTGGTTATTCTTATTATGTCGATCCTTGTCCATATTGTGGAGGACCACACATGTGGCAATATTGTCCATCTCAATCTAATGTGTGGAATTTTTGTAATGTGTGTGGTTGTCAAGGTGGCCATTGGGATGGTTGTCCTAATTCTTATTATCCTTCTCAGAGCTTTTATTGTAATGTTTCTAACAATGTTAATAAGTCTGATAGGAGCAAGGAAGTGGAGGATATGGAAAGTATGGCTCCTATTATGGACTTGATGAAACAATTAGCGGAGCAACAGAATATGATAGCCGAGCAACAAGCTCTTGATGACCTAGCTATAAAAAGACTCCAGGCTA
>ML427265.1:115103-126843 GCA_005239525.1 Nicotiana knightiana | reverse complement strand
TAATAAAATCTCATGAGTTTCTTCGTGATGGTCTTTCAAATATGACAGAGCAACTGATAGAAGGAAGAACTGAGCTCAGGCAAGAGATAGACCAATTTGGCTCAGATATCCATGACCTGCAGGCTCAATTGAATAAAAAGGTTGAGGTGTCTGATGCCCTACCATCAATATTTATGGATACTGGCCAGCTTGTGGAGCGGAAAGAGGAAATCCAAATATTCGACCAAATTATTAATGATGTCAAGGTTGAGGAAGAGTATAAAATAGAGGATGTCAAAAGTAATGCAGTTTTTGAATTGGAGCGTATTGGACCTCATTCTCAACACATTTCAACATTGTGTTTGGTTGGTAACATGGGAATTGATCCAATCGAGCATATAGAGGAATCAATGGATGAGGAACAAAGTGTTTATATTCTGAAATTTGTGAGGCCAAGGAGACAAAATGACATCCCTCACCTAAGGGCCAAGAAGTTCAAGATGCGATACATATTGGTTGGTTCCTTCATTTTTACACCACCACCCCATGAACGTGACACAAAAATTGATGTAAAATTGGGGACGCAATTCATATCCTCAAAGTGGAAGGAAAAGTGGTGAAGTAGCAGAGTCGTGCCACGACTATAAATAAGGCGCTTTTTAGGAGGCAACCCAGCATGTATATCTTTTCATTATTTTATTTAGTGTCGAGTTTTGTGTTGTTTTTATTTTGTAGAGTAGGGGAAGTCTGAGTACCCAAAATTTGAAGCTCAGGAGCATGTTTGAGCTTAAGTGTGGGGTCATCCTGACTCTAAAGATTGAGAATCATGTCCGAGCTAGGCCTGAGGGGGTCTCAGGGAGTATTTCTCACCATTATTTTAATGTTTTTCTTCGTGATCATGCATCGAGGACTATGCATAACATAAGTGTGGGGTGGGGAAACTACTTTCTGAAGTGTAATTGTATAAAATTATTGTTTTTTAGAAAAATCTCGGATTTTTCCCAACGATGGTCTGTTGGACAATTTTCTTGAGGGATAAAGTCCGATTTAAAAATGCCAAAAAGATTTTTTATTTTTTTTAGGATAGGTAGGTAGTATCCCTTGGTTTTTCTTTGGGCAACGGTTCTTTTCCAAGGGTGTAACTTGAACCGGGTACTTTAAAATTATTTTTTTAGAGTAGTTAGGAAGAAACTGAGTAAATTAGAAATACCCTATGACATGTTTGATGTCGGGATATTAGGTTATGACATACATTCTTCTTTCCCTTATATTTGGTTTGACATGTGATGCCTGAGTAAAAATAAATAGCCTGTTTTATGACGCCTTAGCTCAGCTGTTTGACTTGTATGCTACATAGTGTAATATTACTTAATTCTCCCATTTTTTTGTGCTTGATTGACTTGAGAGTTGAATAAAACCATTGTGATTGAGTCATGTGCAATGTGTGAGTGAGGTTTAGTGATGTTCTATGATATCCTGTGTAGTCTAGAACTTGCCCCGTGTGTTAATCGAAGCGAAATTGTAGGTTATGCTAGTCTAGGAGATGGCGTAGGCGTTTTCTTGCTTGATCATGGATGTTCTTGTCACATGAAAATTAAAAATTTCCATTGCTAGCCTCTTTGAGCCGTTTGACCTTTTCGTTGGTACCCACATTACAAGTCGTACCCCTATGTTGTTCTCAAATTGAGATTTTTGCACCTTTTACTCCTAAGGCACTTAGTCGCTAAAAGAAGTAAGGTGAGATATCGGGGAGTAGCTTTTGAGTGGAGCCATGGAAAGGCCTATTAGTGCACTAAAAAATTGTATTCAAAATCCACTAGCCAATGAACTTTCATGTATCGAATGTGTGTAGGAAAGAAAGAAAAAAATGATAGTAAAGTACGTAGAAGTGCTAGTGAATTGTGGCAAGAGAATTTGTTGAGAAGAATATGTGTTGATGTGTGAAGGTAGTGTATTAAAGTGCTTAGGAGGGTTAGTCACTATTCCTAAGTATATCCTACCCGTAGTGTAGATCTCCACTAATTCAAGTTAGCCAAGTCTAGGATCAATTAGGACTTTTAAGGTTGTAATGTACGCTAAGGGACGGGTAGGATATATTTAGGAATAGTGACTAACCCTCCTAAACACTTTAATACACTACCTTCACAAATCAACACACATTCTTCTAAACCATTTTCCTTGCCACAATTCATATTCAACATAGCCCTTTTTCAATTAAGCACTTCTATATTTACACTAGCACAAATTAATAAAAACTTGGAGGTGTGTATCTTTTTGTACATACTTTTACTATCATTTTTTTCTTTCTTTCCTGCACACACTCCATACGTGAAAGTTCCTTGGCTAGTGGATTTTGAATACAATTTTTAGTGCACTAACAGGCCTTTCCACGGCTCCACTCAAAAGCTACTCCCCAATATCTCACCTTACTTCTTTTAGAGACTAAGTGCCTTAGGAGGAAAAGGTGAAAAAATCTCAATTTAAAAACAAAAGAGGGGTACGACTTGTAATGTAGGCACCAAAGAAAAGGTCAAAAGGCTCAAAGGGGCTAGCAATGTAAAATGTAATTCTTATGTGAAAAGCACATCCATGATCAAGTAAGAAAATGCCTACGTCATCTCCTAGACTAGCATAACCTAAAATTTCGCTTTGATTAACACACTAGGCAAGTTCTAGACTACACAGAATAGCATAGAAAATCACTAAACCTCACTCATACATTGCACATGAATCAATCACAACGGTTTTATTCAACTCTCAAGTCAAGCAAGAACACAAAATAGAGAGAATTAAGCAATATCACACTATGTAGCATACAAGTCAAACAACTGAGCTAAGGCGTCACAAAATAGGCTATTTTTTTTTAATCAGGCATCACATGTCAAACCAAATATAAGGAAAAGCAGAATGTATGTCATAACTTGATATGCCGGCACCAAACATGTCGGCAGGTATTTCTAAGTTACTCAGTTTCTTCCTACTACTCTAAAAAAAACAAAAATAATTTAAAGTACCCGGTTCGATCTACACCCTTGGAAAAGAACCGGTGCCCAAAGAAAAACCAAGGGATACTACCTAACTATCCTAAAAAAAATAAAAAAAAATCTTTTTGGTGTTTTTAAATCGGTATCCCTCAAGAAAATTGTCCAACAGATCCATCGTTGGGAAAAATCTGAGATTTTTCTAAAAAAAATAATTTTATACAATTACACCTCAAAAAGTAGTTTTCCAACCCTACACTTATGTTATGCATAGTCCTCGATGCATGATCGCAAAGAAAAATATTAAAACAAGGGTGAGAAATACTCTCTGAGACCCTCTCGGGCCTAGCTCGGACATGATTCTCAATCTTTAGAGTCGAGATGACCCCACACTTAAGCTCGAACATGCCCCTCAGCTTCAACTTTTGGGTACTCAGACTTCCCCTACTCTGCAAAATAAAAACAACATAAAACGGACACTAAAAAAAATTAAAAACAAAATAGATATACAGGATGGGTTTTCTCCCAACAAGCTCCTTATTTATAGTCGTGGCACGACTCTGCTACTTTGCTCAAGCTCGGCGCTTCCTCTTCTTCTTTCTCCCATGAAGCCTAGCCTTTTTGCACGCTCTTAATGGGTCTCCTTTTTCATCTCTGGTTCTTTTCTCAATTATTTTTACACCCTCAGTTTGCAACACCAGCTCCTCTGGATCGCTGCCATTCACATAAGGACTCTGCTCTATCCCCTTCACGTCGACCACAGTAATCATGCACAGGTCCTCATAATGCCTTGGGAGTTTAAGTGGCTTGTACACATTAAAAGTGACCTCTTCATTATCAACTCTCATTTTTAACTTCCCTGCCCTCACATCAATAATTGCTCCACCAGTAGCTAAGAATGGTCGCCCCAAAATAATGGGCACTTCCTCATCTTCCTCGTAATCAAGCACAATAAAATCAGCGGGAAGAATAAACTTTCCCACTCGAACTAGAACATCTTCAATAATTCCTTCCGGCATAATTAGCAACCTATCTACTAACTGTAAGGTGATTTTGGTAGGTCTAATAACCCCAATCCGAGTTTCTTGAACAAAGAAGATGGCATCAAATTTATACTAGCCCCTAAATCACACAGGGCTCTACCAACTTCTTGTTTTCCAAGAGACAAAGGAATTGTGAATTCACTCGTGTGTTGTGATTGTTCTCTTGAATTGAGTTAAGTAAAAAGGTCTTTATGTGATGAAGGTGTTCACCCTATTAGTGGTTCAGAATTTATGATGGAATTCTTGCGCTATCTCATATTGGCATGTTAGGTGCGGTAAACAGTATGTAACTGGAAGTAAGGAATTGAGGTTGCGGTTCGGTGTTGACAAGGATGTCATGAGCTCGGATGAGCAAGAAAAAGGGATTTGAATGTTTAGAGTAAGCTGGTGTTGTCTTCAGTGTCACTTGAGATCGATGTTTGGTGCAAGAGGCTTTGCATCCTAGTTATGGGTTCTTGATTTGTTTTACAGCGTTAGTGTGGCCAGTGGTGGATGTGCAGACTTGCTACCTTGTGTGGAAGGTCGTGGGGGCGTGACCACGGGATGATCGTATGAGCGTGACATGTAGTCACTTAATGGATTGCTGATTTGGACTGAGTATAAAGACGTGCAATATTGCTTATTTGAGAATTTATGCCTGGAAGGCGTTCAGTTCATTTGGTTGTGGATTGTGGGGTGTTTGACCCGGCTATGATGGTTGTTCTTGCGTATTATGAGAGGAAGTGGGTTAATATGGAGCCAGGTAAAGCTATTAGCCTAGTTTGGTGCGAGAAAGGTAGACTCGATATTTGTGGATGGATTTAAATATGATTATGGGCTCCGTATGAGTAAGGCATGTTCATGTCAGTAGAGCGCTTTTCATGGAAAGGTGTTAGAACAACAGATGTTGTTCCGTCTTCGTTCATTTCATGTAATATTACGTCGTGGTGTGTGAGTTGTGGAACGTCTTGATAATTTCTTATGTGTTGAGATTCCCACGAAGTGATAATGTTATGTGATCGGGATGACTCTTGAGATTTCACATTTTATATCGCACCTCAGTTTTGCTCGAGTTTTGTAGCATATGGCTTTATCAGTCTCCCCAGGATGGTATTGTGCACTTAGTGTGCTTGTGACTGATGTTCGATATTTGTGGTAGTGAGCAATTTAGTTCCGTGTATATCTCCTTATGATAATTTTATGATGGGACCGGGTGGCACGCGGTCACGGGTATATTATTTGGATCGGGTTGCACGCAGCAACAGCGTGATGATGAGTATGGTTCCCTGTATTTATTTTTCTTATGTTATACTTTCTGTATTCTGAGGAAAGTTCATATTAGTTGCGTGAGTTGAGTAGTCCCTTCCTGAGTCATTTCTTTAGGTATCATGTTCGAGTTATGGCCTATTGACACGTTGTGGTGTCATGTGAGACTATTGGTCATGTTTGGGGTCATTTGTTGTCTGAGCAGTTCATACTAGGTGAGATGAGATTTTTGGATCTGGGATCTAGTGCGATAAGATTATGTGAAATACATTGAAGGACAGTTACCCTTATTGGTTTGTAATGAGATGGTGGCCTTAGTCAAGAGGAATGATTCAATGTTCGGTTAACTCTGCAATTGGTTAGAAATTTCTACACATCTCCTCTGTTGTGGCGATAACGCCAGCAATATAGCAGGATGTATATCTATATCTATATCATAAGGTGCATTGGCAGCATCAAATTCGTGGAATTTTGGCTATTAAGGTTCAGGGAGTGTCATTGTGGTCAGATGATGAGTTATGCGGTACATGGTGCTGATTCAGCAAAGGTATGCAGTCATGTTCTGGTATATCGTGTGGTAGTTGATGCGGTATTTATATATTGGAACTAGGCCTGGCAGAGAAAATTTCAGGTGTTGGAACTGGATTGGGAGCTTATTATATTGATAAAAGAAGAAATCTTCGGATTTGATCAAGCTAATGAACTCAGCTGTGTTGTTGTAGCAAGGGCAGGTGCGCGAAGTGTTAAACAGTGATTTCAGATAACTCTAGAGCAGTCTTAGCACGTTCGAGGACGAACGTCTGTTTAAGTGGGGGAGAATGTAATGACCCGACCGGTCATTTCAAGCTCTAGCACGTCGTTCAGTGGTTTTAAGTTATGAGCAGCTCCATTTCAGGTATCATGACTCGTGGGCATGGTCGAAGTTGAATTTCGGGAAGTTCGGATGGGACAAAAAGAAAAGTAGACGACCCAGGTATGCGACCACTATGCGGTCTGCATACCTGTTATGCAATCGTATAGTGCACCGCATAGTGCGTCTCATAGTGTGTCGCACAACTCCCTCCGCAAAAGTCAAGGTGCAAGAATGCGACAACTATGCGGCCCGCATTCGTGAAATACAATCGCATTCTAGGCCGCATAGATGTCCTCAAAATGGACAGCAGACTGTCCAGGTATGCGACCACTATCCGCATAGTGATCTGCGATCGCATAGTGGACCGCATACCTGCGCAAATCTGAAAAATTTTAAGTCCTGGGGTACTTTTTCCTCAAAAAGGGTCCGTTTTAAGAATTTCTACAGTTATAACAACACGGGGACCTATTTGGGCATTACTTTTAGCCATGAAATTTTACGGGTCTTTACAGAAACCCTAGAAGATAGCTTAAGGATATGTTAATGGGTGTTCTCTGGTCGTGTTATACTGAAAAATGAAGAGAAAGCCGACCTAAGACTTATATATATCAACTTTGGAAAATTGAAAGAGGTGCTAGCTTGGCACCCTAGCGTTGGCCCATCTTCCGATGCTTATATCTTTTTATCCGGATGTCGTATGAACAAACAGTTAAGAAACTTGGAAACTAAATTCCAATACCTTCTGTTTGGTATATAATATGTCCCAATAAGACCTCATATAACACATGAAATGTATTGCTTAAAAAGCTTTAGTGATCCACCTACTTGTCAGTTATGATGTCTGCGCAGTCTCGCGAAACTGCAAATATCTCTCTACTCCTATGTAATATCGATGAACGGTTTAATGTGTTGGAAACTAAACTCATAGATATTCATATTGGTAGGTATATCATCCCCTAATTCCAAGATTATTTGGAGAAAAGCTCAGATACATTTAACCTAAGTTTCAACAATTTTATGAATGTAACTTGTGAAGACCTTTGCCAACTTTTGTTCCACAACTTGCTTGACTTAGCACACAACTATTATATGAACAACATAACGCATAGCATAACCTCCTTATCATGTAATGAACACTATTCTCACCCTAAAGTACATGTTATAACATTCCAAACTCGTCTACTTTCGACGAAACTTATCTTCTTCAATTGGTTTAACTTCTAAGATTTTCAACCCTCTCGATACTCGTTATTCATGATCTTAAATATTTGTAACCTCCAAGGTAAAATGATTAAATTAATTTATATTCTTCCAAATATAATCTTATTTCTGAGTTTACATCAATTGACTTACGGCGTACTCTCACGTATGAAAACATAGGGTGTTACAGTCGACTGACCCAGATTTTCAAGGCTAGATAAATTTCTCCAATAACGTCCTTTTGCGAGCCATCAAATACCCTCACCCTTACGTGGATTTCCTTAACCTACCTAAAATGAGTTACCAACTCCCGTAGGGTGGAGAGCGGACAAATGTTGACTCTGGATCCTCCATCGACCACCACTCCGGATACCACTTTATCCCTGTATTTGATAGTGATGTGAGGAGCCTTATTGTGACTGGCGCATTCGACATGAAGTTCATCTCTTATGAAAATGATCATGTTTTCTTCTACCGTTTTCCAAATTATCGCATCCAACGCCTCTCAAGTGGTGTTACTTGGTACACTTACCGCGCTTAGTACTTTCAACAAAGCATCCTTATGGCTATTAGAGCTCATCAATAGATCTGTAATGGATATCTGTGCTGGAGTTTTCTTTAACTGTTCTTCCACAAAATACTCTTTACCCGACATCCTTTTCCAAAGCTCCATGACTTATGGGTCTGTTATGTTCCTCCTTGGAATTTGTTCTCTCCCCAGATTTCCACTATTGATGTCTTAGTGGACAGAGCACCTCCTAGACCTAGTCATACCATGGGTTGCGGCAGAGTCTGTCATTTTGTCCTTTCCCTTTTGCTGATAGGTCCATGGGACTGTTTTTTTTTTCCCGATCTTCTCTACCTTGAGAAACATCAGCAGGTTGTTGCAGATAAGTTTAAACTGTCACTGTAGGCTTTAGTTTATTGTAATTATTGGATCCTTGTGAGGAGGAAGCCTTGCGTCTTCTACATTTCCGATAGTGACAATTCTACCCTTCAGGTCATATTCTTTATAAAACGTGATCATGTTAGCTCCCTGGTTTCCATGATTTGGCAATGGGTTGCGATTCATATTAGGTGGTGCTAGAGTGCACTGGATAGATCCTTTTTTGATCAAGGTTTCAATTTCATTTTTCAACTTGAAACTATCTTCAGTATAGTGCCCTTGTACATTTAAATGATACACGTATCTCTTAGTGGCATCAAAATATTTGGAGGGATGTTCAGGAACCCTTCCCTCAATTGGGTGTGTTAATCCTACTCTTCTCAACTTTTCAAAAAACTGGGCCAGAGGCTGAGCAATAGGGGTATAGGTTTTGTGACCCCTCTCTTCAAAGTTTGGACGAGGTCGTGGTGCATATAGAAGTTGATTTTGGTGATTAGGAGCATATGGTTCTTGTGGGTTTCTATTTTTGTTGGCTCGAGGAGGGTTGTATTGTGGTTGAGGGTGGTAGTATAGATGGGTATTATAGACTGGAGCATAAGTGGATTGTGGTGAGTGATTGTTTGGGGAATATGAGGTGCTTCCATGAGATGGGTTAGTTTGATAGTAAGGGACGACTATTGAGACCTCTTCTTTATTTTTTTCCCCGCTACCATTTAATCCTGACTAGATGGCCTTGCTGGCCGCTTGCAGTGCTGCCATAGATTGCACCTTATCGGATTTTATGCCCTCTTCTAAGAAATATCCCATCTTAACCAGCTCGGGGAACTTTTGACCGATCATTCCCATCATCTTTTCAAATTATATTCCTTTTTGGGCTCGGATGAAGTACTCGGTTAGTTCACCGTCGTCCATCGACGGTTGCACCCTGGCAGCCTCAGTCCTCCATCGCCGTGCATATTCTTGAAACGACTCAGATGATTTTTTTTGCAAGTTCACCAATGCAAACCGATCGAGAGTGATCTATGTATTGAATAGAAAATGGTTCATGAAGTCCTCTGCTATATCTTTCCAAGTTCTCCAATTTCACAGGTCCTGTCGGGTATACCAGGTGAGTGCTTCTCCCATCAGACTCCTTATAAGAAATTTCATCCTTGGTATTTCATTCCTTCATACTCCTTATAAACAATTTCATCCCACGTCCCATCGAAGACATCGAACTTTGGCGGTTTGTACCCTACTAGCATATCAACATCTGGGTACGCCCCGAACCTGGGGTGGCGAGACCGGCACCTGGTGCCTCACCTATCCTTTCGTACCAACTTGTGACTAAAGGACTCTGGACATATGATGTCATGCTTTGGCCATGGGCCACATTGTAAGACAACTGTGAATGCTGAATAAATATCAATATAAAGGTGGGACAACAAGGTCATCATAATTATTGCAGCTGACAAACCAACCAAATATACATACAAGCCCAACGTACTGCACTAACTGACAGGATATGTCTACAAGCCTCTACTGATGGATATACAGTGATCGGATAGCTCCCCAACCTACTTATAACATATATATGTATATACACAAGATGTACATAAAGCTCTAGATCCGGCAACTCCGAAAGGCATGGAGCTTACCGATCAAGCTAAGCTCGGGCAACACTTAATGAAGAGGTCTACCCCGTCTGTCTGTCTGAACCTGCACGCATGAAATGCAGCGCCCCCAGAAAAGGGACGTCAATACAAAATAATGTACCGAGTATGTAAGGCAATATATTGAAAGTTGAAACTGAACTGATAATATAATAAGTGAAAGCAGCTGGAAGTCAAAAATAACCTGAAGATATGCTTACCTGCTCATACTGACTCAACTCTCTCAACACAGTAAGTAAAATAGTTGTTCGGACCTATAAGGCTCGGTATATATATATATATATGTATCTCGACCATACTAGGCTCTGTATCTCGACCAACTGGGCTCGTTCATAGGCGCTCGACCACAGTAGGCTCAGTATATAACTTACCATCTGATAAGAGGTTGCCCAATAGGGGCCTGTCCATTGATTATAGCTTGATGGTAATAAAAATGTTGTAATACTGTATATATAGACTCTCTTCTCTCTTGACTGGAAGAAGTAAATACTCAATTGAATATTGTACTTACAAAACTAGGAAAAATATACGTAAATTCCGGGATATGAATTTTTCTTTATGCCTCGTTATCAAACTCGTGTAATTACGATATCATGCCAAAATGAAAGAAGGTATTAGCCTTAACATACCTGAATTGATTCTCTTAACAATCCCTCCAATATACGTTGATTGCGACAAAACATGTAATGGCAGATCGAAGTAGGGGAAATCTGTATGATATTCCTGAGAAAGATTGTACCGTACTCTCTCTAAATTGCGTCTCACACTGCTGTAGCGTTATGAAATTCATATCATATGAATTCAATTTTTGAGAATTCCTCCGTTAGAGTGACCAACGCTGCTGGTCTTTGCAAGCAAAGTTACTAAATAAGAAACCATACCAGCAAATGAGATTGTATGTGTTTCTTCTCAAACCTTTCCTTTCTAAGCCATTTAGTTAACTTCCTTGAAAATTATCCATCCTTAGATGACAATAGTCATTATATTTAAAGTAGCTTTAACTCTTTGTTGCTGATCTTAAATTACGCTCCAAAATAAGACTCCAACCAAGGGTTATCCAAAAGACCCTTACGTGGAAACTTGAGTCTTTTGACTAATCATAACATTTATGCCACTTGGCTTGGCTTAATGCCATATGGCAGCCCCAAAAATATTCTTATCACTTATCCACTTAAAATACTACTCACTTTTAACACACTTAATACACAGTACTATCATGGTCATGCGGTACCTTGTCCCGAACCTGGGGGGCGATACCACACATATCCTCATAGTACGGGCTTTCACTTCCTCGGGCCGCATGGAGACTCTTCGTTTGCCTTCTCAATATTTGATACTGCTCAGATACCGACTCTTCTTCCTTACACCTAGCTTCTCTATCCATCTCGGCGTATTGATCGATCTCATATGGCACCCTGACTGTGACGGGTTATATAAAGGTAGGTTCGATAATGGCATTGTCGTGTCCCATTTTCTCGCGAAAGCGGGTTTCAACGTATGAAAACTCTTTTAAATGGGAAATAAAAGAGAAGAGCCGACACCTAACGATTTTAAGGTGAGTTAGGGCACCTATTTGAAAATAAATCTATTTAACGAGTCAACGCCACCAAATATCGGATAAGGGCTCAAATTAACTCAAAGAGAAAGTGTTAAGCACTCTTCGAGGTCCACAACTGTGGGTCCCGACCGAACTTTAGACTATGTAGATTATGTAATTAGGCTAGGTGATCGAATAAATAAAAAGGGAAATTTAGAAGTCGCAGAGTCTTATTAAAACACATGAGAATCAGTACAAGTCTTAATGACTACAAGGATAGAACTACATTGATCTATGATAAACTACTTAGTGTAAATAACAAATACATAAAGAAAAATGGGGGGGGGGGGGGCCCTAGGCTTTT